>CM037852.1:166156239-166206167 GCA_021234595.1 Delia radicum
GTCAACATCAATAAATCATTTACCACAAAAACAAAAAAAAAATAATAAAATCACAAAAGTTACTTACAGCAAATAATACAAGAAAAGGGCGTTTTTCTGTGTAGCCTGAAATTAATTTAAAATTAAATTTATAACCATTTATGTTTAATAACACAATAAGGATATTTTTTAATATCCTTTAAACAATTAAATATTTGTTTTAAAATTTTCTGGCATACATCTTATGAACATCTACTTTATCAAGATTTTTTTTTATATATTTCTATATGCAAACGTTGATAAATTTTCCCTGTTAGATTTTTGTTTTTGTTTAAAATTCCACTCCCTGTTTTTTAGTTTTGGTAGTACCCGCTTAACCTCTTTTCCTATGTTACAACACTCAGCTCATTACCAAGACTTGTTACTAACATTCTTACAGTTTCATATACACACACACACATATATACAATGTTGTCATCATCATCATCATTGTTGTAATACAGTGGGTTTTAAATAATAAGGAATATACAAAAATAATATGCAAAATTTTATATTCTTTGCAAATTACTTATATTTATTTAAAAAGCTGAGGCCTACTTTAGATTTAGAATTACACTAGTTTACAAATTTCAAAACATTTTGTGTTGCAAACAATGCGACTATTTTTGTTATCATGTATTTAGGCCTCCTAACTCGAAAATCGCATTAAACATTTTTTTATGGAGTAGTTTTTAACCCTTTCACTACCGACTTTTTGTGTGTGCCAAAATAATTTTTTGACTTATGATTTATTTTTGGGACCCTAAAAATATCCTAAAAAAGTTAAAGAAAAAAATTTTACCCCTTCCCCTTTATACCGAAAGAACTTGTACACTACAGTGTACATTGGTAGTCAACGGGTTGCAGAGCTCTATTACTCTATAGTACTTGATACTTACTGTTCAATATGCAATGTGAAAATAAAAAAAAACGCAAATTATTATTTTTTACAAATATTTATTAAAAAAAGAATATTTTAATTCACGAAAAGTTAAAAAAATATAAATACAAAAATTTATGGTGAGTGATAAGTGAGGAAACAGTTGTTGTTACGTTGTATACATAATTGTGCTTTACATTTTACCGCATTGAATGTACGTTCTTTTGTGCAACTTGGAAGTTTGCAACGTCCTGGTGCTGTAGAATCATGAAACATGGGAAAGTGACCAACTCCATCCAAGCGAATATCTCTTACAGGAGCCGTAAAACGTCTCTTGTCATCCTGATTGACTTCGGAAAACGGATTATTTGATGGACGACCAACTCTTCTGACAGAGGGTTTTTCTAGTAAAACCAATGTATTGCACACCTGCATTCTAAAGTTCATGAGATCAATTTCGTCTTTGGATTGAAACACCTGCCATGGCTGCATCTTTTCGGTATTCGAGCCATGATCCGTTATGGCAATATCGAAAAAATGCATCATTAGGCGAAGCGTCCATTTTTTGGATTTAAGAAGATACGATAGTATGCCACAAGTTGATCAAGAAGGTCAACACCACCCATTCCATCGTTGTATATCTTTACAGCTTCTGGTCTTGGAATTTTTAGGTATGTTTTTGATGTTTTGTCAAAACGTCTTGCTTCATCAACTACACCTTTGCCAATAAAATTCGAAGCCATATGGACTGGTTTATTATCGTACCATTTAGTGATAATAACTACGTTTTCTTTACAAATCTTACTTACTTTTTACTACTCAATACTTTTTTGAACCATGCTTATAATAATCAATACTTGTAACGGTTTTAATTTTTTCAAGCGGAGTTGTATTTTGGTGGTAAAATATGACACAGAATAAACAGACCCGATACTTGTTTCAAATGTCAAACAAAAAATCGTTTGCAAAAACTTTAATTTTTTCATTTTGTTCTACTATTTGTGCTAGAAATAATAAACTAATATAACGCGCCTAAAGAAAAAAAGATGTCATAAAGTGTTTGCTATATTAGTTAAAAACTAGCTGAAAATCGCTCTGTCTTTCACTAAAATTGTTGTTCCCCATTATGTGTTATAAAACCCTACTGTCGCATCTGTTTTAGTCTGTAATAATGTCTTTTTAATAAAAATACAACCGCGGAATTCTCAAAAAAATAACACAAGTACCAGGTACTTTAACACAAACGACCTTTAAACTCCATGCAAAAAATGAAGCCATGCTTAACATATTGAGTAACAACCGTTGACTACCAATGTACACTACAGTGTACACAACTTTTAACTATTGCCGAGACCCAACCGATCGCTCAATTTTTTTCAAATAAAAACTAAAATGATCGTTGAAGTATCTGCTTTAATAAAAAAATTATTTGAAGTACCTAAAATTATTCTAGCGAAGTTATTAAAGCTCCAAAATGATAAAACTCTCAAAATTCGAAAATAGCAAATATTGGCATGAAATATCGCGAATAGAAACAACCAATATGTATTTTTCCTCCCCAAAAAAAAATTTATAGCTTAGATAACATCCCAATAAACATATTTGTACACAAAAATTAGTAAATATTTTATTCGGTCATATTTTAATTATTTGTCAAAGATGTGTACACTGTAGTGTACAAGGGTAGTGAAAGGGTTAAAAATAAATTGATTTTTTTTTTATTTTTTAGCTTTAACTTTTGGGTAATTTGACTAGTTTGTATCCCAGTAAAAAACGCTGCTTACATGCAAGCAGGTTTGTAAGGGAGTAAGCCAAAAAGAATCCCTTACAAACCTGCTTACATATGCCATGATTTTTATATGGCGAATTCCCACTTGGAAGCATTAATTTTGGGCAAAGTAAGCGCGGATTTCAGCGCTTATTAAAAGCTGTGATTTCATGGGTTTCAGTAAAATCATATTTCATGTCTACATTATTACGATTAAAAGTAATTTTATGATAAATGAAAGTAATTTTATGAATATAATTTATTTCACATAAAATTCTACAGATATTAATTTTTTGTTGTTAAAATTTTAGACATATAATGTAATCATATTATTTTTTTTGCCGCTCTACGTGCTAGCTCTTTAGAAACAGTTAAATGAAAACACCAAACACAATCGGAAATCACTCGTGAAAATCGGTGCAGATCGTTTATAATCCACGATATGAAACTTTCTGCATTACAACCTGCTTCCTTGTAAGGGATTAGGGTAAGCTGCTTACAACCTGCATCCTTGTTAGGGAAAACAGTGAGCTCAACATTTTTTTTTGTTTATGTTTATACAAAAATTATTCGTTTCTTTAGCTGCTTCTCAGTATTATGTGATAGTAAGCGCTTATATCAGCGCATTTGTTTTATCCTGCTTCTAAAAACATGAACATTTTTACTGCGTATATATCTCAATTTGCGATTAAGTTACTTTGGTCAGTCAAATTGCAAGAGAAGTGTTATTTGATGCGAAATATATCTTGAAAATACTGATTTTTAATCGATTCACTAGTTTTAAACCTATGGGTCGAAATTACCCGAAAAATCACATTGTTTTTGCGACAAAAATTAAAAGTTTAAATTTTTAAATAAATGTGTACACATAACATAAAAGATTTGTTTTCTTAAATTTAGTACTTCAAAAAAGAAAATAAGTCATTTCGGAAGCAAATCTATGGGTAAATACCAAAGTTGGGATCATTTATGTAAAGGGTGTTTTTTTTAAGCCCGATAAAACTTACGAAAGGGTTAGCTGCCCTTTCATACTGACATTTTTGATCAGTATACTCTGGCAAATCATCATTTTTTTTTTTTTTTTTTAAAAAGAGAAGCAACACTCAGGAAATTCTTCCTATTAATTAATGTGTTGCTTTCTTTGGAAAGGGGATAGTGGAGAGATGAAAGATGGTGAAAGATGAAGGGCTTCAAACATGGCAACACTGTAATTGCGCGAGATGATATGTCTTAGAACAGTTGTTGCTCGCCACCTGATGTAGAGTTGGCGAATTTATTGAAGCATTTTGTTTCATAGCCCTGATTCATTATTTTACTTCGGTGGGGTTAAGTGCTATGGGAACACCGAAGGTGGGTGTAGCGATACATATAAGTGATAGAAAACTCATACATATTATTTTTCTAAATTGATGTTGTCGTCAACGGGAATCGAACCCGGGACCATCCGTGTAACAGTCCAACGCGCTAACCATTACACCACAACGCCCACATGAATAAATTCACGCATAAACAGTTCTACCAAATTATCCAAATTTAAAGGGTAACTTTTTAAGAGCTTTCACATAAAATTTAGAGAAATGTATGGACTCTTTATTTGAGTCGAATAGAACGATCTATACAATTCAATAATCTGCAAGCGTTGTTCGTTTGTAAGTCGATTCATGATTAAATTATAGACCAAACGGAACATGTTTAACAGTTACATGTTACATGAAAACAGCTGAGCTGCCAAAAACAGTGTTGCCAAAAAGAAAGTTGCTAAAAAAATCCTTTTACTATGAAAGTCAGTTATGGATTATTTACAGTTTCACATTAGTTTTTGTTTTTATATACATCAAGATTATTTTTATGTTATTTGTAATTTATAACGAGCTTCAAGCCTCCGTATATTTACAAAAATTAAGCAAATCACACATACCTGAAGATCTCATCAGAACCCTAATTTTAGAAAAGCTACAGCCTCCAGAATAGGCAGCGATTTAACTCAAAACCTATTAATGATCAATTTTGTTCCATCATTGTCTTCTTAGTAATCAAACACGTGGCTTTTCCTAACAAGCATCATGGCGTTACTAAACTTTGAAGACCAAAAATTTTCTCTTTAAATAAAAAAAATTTTTTTTGTCAATTCGCTTGATTTTTATGACTTTTTTGGCTTAACCCATTACATCCATAAAAATGCACATCCAGATGTTTTATGATTAAATTTGGCTACACTCATAAAACAAAGGTTGATTTTGGCAGACTTTTTTTTTTTGAGTGTACTAATATTTAGCAAATTGTTTGCTTTCAAATAACTAAAATTTACTCTACTTAGTTATAACTAAAAAATTTTCGTTTCAACAGATTTATTTTTGCTATTCTTGTCTTCCCGGCTAAAAATCAACATATATATATCCATTTATGAACATGTATGAACTCATTAATGCTCACATATGACCATGTATGGAAATGTATAGACATGTATGATTATAGATGTAAATATTACCTAAATTTTAGTTAATGCACACAGATGAACATTTATGATTCCTCATATGAACATATAATAATGGTTTATGAACACACATGAGTCATATATGGATGCATGTGGACATGTGTGAAGCATGTGTGTGTGGACATGTGTGAAGCATGTGTGTTCATGTATAGATCCATATATGTCGATTTTTAACAGGGTTACTACTATTTAGCAAACAAATTTGACAATTTTAGCAGGTTTTTCAGGAGCGTAATTTTTAAACAATTTTTTAGTAGTTTAAGCAACATTTTTACTAATCTTTTTCTATCAGTGTGGGCATCAATTCTTTAGGTGAAGACTTTTAAACATTAAACTGCATTTCATTATTTTTAAGTATAGTATACCTAACCCTAACTGTCTATCGTTGCTCTCAACTCAAAAAATTTTGAGAAGTAAATAGGATAGAAAGTCAGTTTCAACAGTTGTCAAAATTTTTTGAAATAGCCCATATACTTTTTTATAAATATGTGAATTTGAAGAAAGGGTTGAAGAGATTTGAAAGTTTTACTAGTTTCAACAAAATCCAAGAATTGTTTATTCCCGGTTAAAAATCATTATATATGCATCCATATATGAACATGTATGAACACATTCATGAGTATATATGAAGTGATTCGAGGTCATACATGTCCATTAGAGAGCATCATATTGAGCTTCTTTTAATAAAATGCAAGATGCATCCCCCTGACGATAAATACTAACACGTTTTATGATTACTCCTAAAATATTTCGTCTCGAGTGATAACATCCCGTAACAACACCGTTTAAAAAAGCCTCCGAAATCAAAAATTTGGTAAAATATAAAAAATATTTAAAAATTTTACGATTCTGCATTAATAAATTATTTAAAACAGCTTCACGACTTGAGATAAATTTGTTTTTGAAGGTTTTTAATGCGATTTTTATTAAAATTTAAAAAAATCTATAATTTTTCATCTGTTTTCATTTTGAATGCATAATTTCAATATAATAACGTTTCTTAATGTTCAAGGATGTTTACAGTCCGTTTACGAAGCGTATCCGCTCGATTAAAGAAGCCTTTACTTAAACTAATTTTCGTAATACAAATATGAGACAATTTTTGTAATTTTTGTGTCTCATTATCCCACTGTACATTCTTACAGTTTACATTCCTTTATTGTCGTCATTATTATCATTGTGTGGGTATTATATTTTTATAATTATTTTTCACTTCCGCTTTAAGAGTACATATCTTTTTATATTTTTAAATATATATTTAAGCCATTTTTATGTTCTCTTCTTTATTTGTTATTCTTTTCATGGTAACTAACTTAAAATTTGTCTCATGAATTTTCCTGGAATTCAACATCCTTGCTAACATAAAAAAAAAAAAAAAAAACTAAAAATCCCCTAAGGAAAATCTGTTTATACATATAGCCGGCGTTTTTCTTGTCTAGTGGTATGTATTTATATTTTCCCATCTATTCATATTCTACGTCATGGAAAATGCTAGCAACGAAATACGAAAAAAATAAAAAACAAAAATCGCAACAAAAAGTAGAGAATTTGTACTAAAACAGAAAACCTAGTAAATAAGAGTTGTATGCACGTGTCGTCCCTTCCTCTCTAGGATGTGTTAGTTATGTTGCGATTCTTTTTCTCATTTTATTCAGTAATATTTTTATTGTTGTTTTATCCTCCACTTATTTTCTTTCCATGCTTATTTTTGATATCTCTTTAACTGTGTGTTTTTGCTGAAACATTGTGGCATTGAAACATGTTTTTTCACATTTATTTTTTTGCAATATTTTGTATTTCATTTCATTTTGTTTTATTTCATTTGTCTAGTAACCGGTGTTTTTCCATTCAAACTTTTGTTTTAGTGTGTGTGCTTTAATTTGTGTGCGTAAGTTTAACAAGTGTTATTTTTTGTTTTGTTTTGTCAGTTTTGCTCAATTGATTTCTTGTTTGTATTTTTTGTTCGTATTCTACCTTCACATGTGTTTTTTTTTTTGGCTTTTTGTTTTGATTTGCTAACCCGTGACGTGTTTGATTTGGTTGTTGTTTATACAAAATGATTTTGTTTAGCTTTAAAAAAATCATTCGTCATTTTAAAGGTGTTATCTGACGTATGATTAATCTTAATTATTTTTTAATATTATGTATTACGTATGACGTATGATTTATAATTGATTTAAAATATTAAGTATACGTTACATATGGGTTTGTAAGAAATAATATGGTGTGCGAAGGATGCAATTGAATTAGATTATTTAAAATAATGTCAAACTATTCTAGGCAAACCGAAATGTCTGCATATTAAGATTTTAGTTAACATATGCACAGTGGGGTATTTGAAAAAAATAATGGTTATAAATATAGAACATCTAAACTACTGATCCGATCGGTACGAATCACATTGGAAATTGTTAAAGAGGTGTTAATCTTTTGTAATATTGTGATTGGGTCACCCTGTTTAAATACATGGTTTACTTACAGGTTGTCAAAGTTGACCACCTCATATATATGTATAAAAAACATTTTGGAGGGTATAACTTTTGTAAGTGTGTATCAGTGAAGGGCAACACAAATACTACCACATTTATGCTTGTATGGGAAGCAGCAGAAAACGAATGACGCTCACTAATGCTAAACTCGAGAAATTTTTCAGTCGAAAGTAAAAGATTTTTTTTTTTTTTTATTATTATTATTATTATTTGAACTTGTCCCGTAACATTAAAACTTCAGGTTAAATTTGCATCAACTGTTTTGATGCAAATAATAAGCTGGCAAATATTATTAACGTCCGTACTTTCGTCAATAGATAATGAAAAATATTTGCAATTTATGAGTCTAGTATTAGCTGCAGAATGAATCAATTTACTTATCTCTTCTTTCCTACGTGCAACTGTACGTCGAGATAAAGGCATGTTTTGGCAAAGTTTCAAACCTTCTTGACACTTTTCACCAAAACAGTTCAAAACATCTGATGTTAAATCTTTAAAAAAATACCATCCCCAAATGGACGACATTGCGTTGCCAAAGCCAAAGGATGCCTTTTTTAGAGGCAATGAAACATTTTCTCTTATTAATTGAAAACTGGTGTGATGATGAATATTAGTTTCATTAAAAATAAATTTTAAGAAAAATTCTGCTTTTAATTGAAATAGTTTCAGCGATCGATCACCCCCGCTCAGGTTATCGTAATTTCCATGGCAAGACCCATTTTCCTTTGGGTGTAATTAACAAGTTGCGTAGCGAGATCTTACTTCAGCAAGTGCTGATCTGCAACTGATTTAAATAACTTTGACGAAATTACAACAAAGCAACAGCCGAACGTACATTGCCAGAGACCACACGAAGAAGTTTATAGTGTACATGTGTCGACGTCACACAAGCAGCATTTCTTTTCCTATGCACGCGTACATATTATTTGCAAAAGTGCCCTTCTCTGGTGTGGATCGATTTCTAAAATGTTTAGCGTTAAGTAATGCTTTAAAAGTTATTTACATTTAAAAATAAAAATTTAGTTTTTTGCCATGAGTTTTTTTGGTGTATTTACCAAAAAAAAAACTTTATTATTTAATCGATTTAAAAACAAAAAATCTTCATTTATAGTAATTAAATGTGCTAAAGTCCCAAAACTTATTTAACAAATTGTGAAAAGCAATCTTCATGTTAATAATAAAGAAAATAGCAAACTTTTTAAATTAGCTTTAATATTTTATTCCTAAAAAATCCTTCAAGTTAAAAATTTAAAAAAATTATGAAAAATTTTAATTTTTTGGCCAAAGGAGTATTTATAGGTATTTCTTTACAATTATCTTGGAACTTTGTTAAAAAACCAATACAAATTTTAATATTTTCTGAAAGATTGGGATTTTAAAAAGACGTAAATGTAATTTCACTTACTTTTTGATATGCATCTACGTTAAGCATTGGTTGAAAATGAAAATTTTTTTTTTAAAAAAATTATTTTAGAGTGTGATAAAAGATCGCACGCTGACTTCAGATAATTATTTGATTTCGGAATATGAAGCAAAGTCTTTTAAATATTTGCTATGAATATCTTGACACAATATTTTGAAAATAAAATTTTTTGATCCCAAAAAAACTGATATTGAAAATATGTTTTTTAACTGATGTTAATTTTGTTTAATTATGTATATTTAGGACTATATTGTTGGAAAACAATCGTTTAAATATCATTTACAGGCATTTAGATATTAAAAGCTTAACTCGAACAAAAAAAAGCTATTTTAATTTATGTATATATGTTTTTATTGGTATATTTTTACAAAATTGTTCAAGTTTTTTTTTAATTTAAACTTTACATACATATTTTCTTGTCTGGCGGTATAAAAATATTGTGCATAGTAACAGGCTAAAAAAAATAATGTATACCCGGTTAAAAATCAACATATTTGCATCTTTTATGAACGTGTATTAACTCATTCATGCTCATATATGAAGTCATTCGAGGTTATACATGTCCATATACCACCATATAGAATTAATATATGTTTATATGAGTTCATGTGTGGTCATATATGTAAATATTACATCAATTTTCGTTAATGTAAACATATGAACATGTACGGAAATGTATGGACATGTACAATTATACATGTAAATATCATATATGTTGCTCATATGAACATGTGTGAATCATTTATGATCACATATGAATCATGTATGGATGCATGTGGGCATGTATGATGTATACACGCAGAGAAAAAATATGGTTGCAATATGATTGCGGCCACAAAACTATGTTTTCTACAGCAATAAATGGTTGTTTCAATTAAACTATTATTGTATCAATCATATTTCACCAATACTATGGTTGCTTTTATCATGTTATAGTAAAAATTTCTCTTTTTTTCAGTTGTCATATTATTATATTATCTACAATCATACTATAATATTTATATTATATTAGAGTTGCGCCAACTATAAGATGATCAGTCGTTTTTTTTATGAGCGTCTTCGCTCTTTCATTCTTGTTTGAGACTTTGTGAAGAAAAGTTGTGAGAAACAGTCAGCCCCAACAAATTAAATAATATTAAACAAAAATACATTGAAAATGGACATACAACGTAGTGGTGTTAATTGTAATGGTGATCTGTTTTGCGGAAGATGGAATAAGTTTGTAGTCTCAACCCGGTTTACCCTGGAAGTCTAGGCAAAAGTTTAATTGTTACGCTACCGTTAAATATAGTTATTGTGTATTATAAAAAAGTTATAAAAAAGTGCTTTATTTTTTAATTGTTTGTAATTACGCAACCAAATATTGTTAATGAAAAAAATGTGAAAGAAAAATTAAAACAAAATGCACGTGCTTTTAAGTATGTAGTACGAAATAATCATAATATGTTTGCAATAATAATAACATGATAGTAAATTATGATGAAATTCGTGACCATGATGATAACTAGGACTATAATATGGTTATAATGCAACTATTATGATTGCCGCAAACATGGTTTAAAATATTTTAAACCTAAGCTTATTTAAATATGTGAATTATTAAATAAATATACTATTAAAAAATACGCATAACTTTTTAATCCAGCTTCAACAGAATGCTGTGAGAATACTGTGGGGCTCATGATAATTCATACAAATTTCCAGAACCATAATATGATACTATTGGGATATATTTGGATCCATAATATGGTAATCTAATTATCATATCATGATACAGAAGCAGATAAGATTATGGTTGCCACAACCATAGCAACATGGTTGTCGCAATCATAAATCCAAAATGTATGATGTTCTTTGAATATGGTTCCAACAACCATGTTTTTTCTTTGCGTGTATTGATACATACAGTGGTGTTCAAAACATTTGCAACTGAAATCATGGTTTAGGTAATTATATTTTTTTTGAGCAAAAAGATTTGTTTTTGTTTTTTTTTATTAAATTCAGTTATAGCATATTATTTTACAAATACAAAAAAATTATTCATAACTTCTCAAAAATAAAAAAAAGTAATTTTAACAAAATAAGTCGATAGTGCAGTGTTCAAAACATTTGCAACTCTTAAAGTAATTAACAGGAAATACAAACAATGGTTTTAACGCTCAGTAATTTTTAGCGCAGCCATTATTTTTTATAACTTCTGAACATCTCTTAGGCATTGAGGCAATGAGCTTTTTAATATAATCGTCAGAAATGTCATTCCACTGCTTCTCCAACTCGACGAAAAGTTCATCACCATTTCGGAATACTTTATTGCCGATATTCCGTTTTACAATCATCCACATGTTCTCAATCGGGTTGAGATCGGGAGATTGAGGCTGCCACGACATGATATTAATTTCATTTTCCTGCAGCCAAACTTTTACAACCCCCGCCGTGTGTTTTGGGTCGTTGTCGTGCTGGAAGGTCCATGAGAGTGGCATTTCCCATTCAGCATACGGAAGCATAACTGAACTCAAAAGATCTCTATAGATTGTGGCCTTCATTGTGCTAGTAATGCGGTGAATTGGGTCAATCCCATTTCCTGAAAAACATCCCCACACCATTATGTTTCCACCTCCTTGCTTCACTGTGGCGGTTGTGTATCTGGGATTAAACTTTTTGCCTCGTGGTCTTTGAACATTGGCTCTTCCATCTGATCCCCGGAGGTTGAATTTAGACTTATCTGACCACAATACATTTTTCCATTGCTGTTGAGTCCAGTTCAAATGGGTGTGTGCAAAGTCAAGTCGAGCTTTTCGGTTTTATTCCGACACAAACGGTTTTTTTTATTAAAAGTTCAGTTTTAGCTTCTCTGGGAACTGTTTTGGGATATTTCGTAAAAAAATTGTTGATTTTCCGATCTTCTCTTACAGTTGTAATACGGGGTCTTCCACCTTTATGAGTTGTGTGGATGTTACCACTATTAACAATGCGCAAATCGTTGATTTTGGAACGGAATCCTTTATAGAAATTTCTTTTTGGAAAAGTCAATTTTGAAAATCATTTAAAACTTTTGATTTAAAATCAGAATTGTATTTATTTCCTGCCATTTTTTACAAAAATTATTCTTACGATGTTTATGCTTCCAACATCTTATACAACTATTAAAGAACAATAATTATAATAAATTTGTTTAAAAAATGTAACGGCCTGAATCTCATATTAAAAAGGAATGCGATTACCGTTATATCCTAGCATTGGTTAGTATAAATTGTTTCGTTAAGAGTAAGAATAATGAGAGTTGCAAATGTTTTGAACACCTGCATTTTGAATACATATTATTATTAATTTGTTTGTTGTTTTAATTTAACAAAATTAATTTTTTTATTTGTTTAACATAAAACAATGTATGAAGAATATGTAAAAAATATATTTTAGTAACGAAGTGTGATTTGAAGAAAATAAATCAATGAAAACAACAAATGCGAACTCA
Organism: Delia radicum; assembly: GCA_021234595.1. Classification (NCBI taxonomy): domain Eukaryota; kingdom Metazoa; phylum Arthropoda; class Insecta; order Diptera; family Anthomyiidae; genus Delia; species Delia radicum. The sequence continues at coordinate 166,168,784 of CM037852.1, forward strand.
GTTCCAAATGTTTTGACCACTACTGTATATGTCGATTTATAACAGGGTATAGAAAATTTATTTAAAATTTCGATTTTCATTAACTATTATGCGGATTAGGTTACCACTAGATGAAAAAATTATGTTTTACGAATTTGAGAAAAACTGGAAAGCTTAACCCTTGGTGACACCTGCGACCAAAGTTTCCTAATTTTATAATATGTTGTGTGCCACATAATGTTTAACTAATTTTAGCACGTTGAATAAGTATTTTAAAACTTAGCTCAAAAATAGCGTATTTTCCATTTTTATAAATTACGCCGACTTTCGACTTTCATTAGATATTCTGCAAATTTCAGACAAATCGAATAATGCTAACCTGTTGCCAAATTTGACCAAAATCTTTTATAATTGAACATTTTTCTAAAATTAAGGAGTTGATCACAACCGGTTAGCATTATCAGATGTGTCTGAATTTTTCACCATATAATCTTCGGACCTAGTTGTACAATAACTTGCCTAATATATAATAAAAGTCGAAAGTCGGAGTTATTTTTTAAAAATATTTATAAAAAAAGAAAAAAACGCAATTTTGAGCTAAATTTTAGTCGCAATATCTCACCCTTAGTGCGATTTAAAAAATTTAAAAAAAAATCGTGTTCAACACGCTAAAATTAGTTAAAATAAATTATTCTTAAATCGATTAAATAATAATGTTTTTTTTGCAGATAAACAAAAAAAAAAAAAAAAAATCATGCCAAAAAAACAATATTTAAAAATTTAAATGTAAACAACTTTTAAAAAAGGGGAGATAACTCATAACTATACGCAATGTGCTTTACTCCAGGCTAGCGAGGTAGTCAACTTTGACAACCTGTTAGTACACCCTGTAATAAAACAGCGTGACCCATTCACAATATTACAAAAGATTAACACCTCTTTTACAATTTCGAATTGGACTCGTACTGATCGGATCGGTAGTAAAGAAGTTTTAGACCATTATTTTTTTTAAATTGTGGGTGTTTAAAGTGGATGGTTACAGTTTGTTAAAAGCCTTTATATCTTTATACTTTTAAGATTTAGAATGTTGAATATTTTTTTCTGAATTCTGGTATACTTTTTTTATAAAGCCGTTTACTTATAAACGGCTTTATTTTTTTTAAATGTTCTGAAGCCCCAATTATTTGAAAAAGAAAATTGGTCTCTTGTATTATATAAAAATATATAAAAATCCAAAGTATTATATTTATGATTGAATACATTAATTGAAAACAATATTTATTTCCCTGCTAAAAACTAATTCAGCGATTGAATATCTTTTTTGAAAATCTAATCCATCGGACAATTTTTTTTTTTCAAATTCCTAAAGTCGAATATATGCCAAAAATTATTTCGCTTTTTCTCACAACATGCATTATGGCTATTTTCTATTGAAATACTACTGCACTTACAAAAAATTATAACGCCAGGGTTGCCAATTCAACAAAATACACGCACTTATGTTCTTATATTTTATTATGATTTTAAAAGCCATACTAGGCGTATGATTGATTTTTTTATTCTTAATGTATAAAATAAGTATACGCCAACGTTTTTAATGTGTTCCTGCCAGGGTATTTAATCGGTTATCCGACCAGTAGAAAATTTGTGACAACCACATGCGAACGGTTTATTTTTCTAGAAATTTTCCGAAAACTTAAGCCACTGATTAAATAGGCTGAAATTAGCCCTTTTTTATATCACCTAGATATGAACCATGCGGCATTTTACTGCAAATTGATGAAAATTGCATAAAAAACATAAAATAATTCTTCAAATTTTTTTTATTTGCAATTCTTCTTTGTTTACCGTTATATGTAATTATAATTATGAAACACTAACAAAATATTATTTTTCTCTTAAGTCAATTAAGTAATCTCTTAAATTTTGCAAAACATTTTTTTTAAAAAAATGTTTGTAATATTAAAAAATAGCAAAAATCATTTGTAATTATAGTTATGCAACGCAGTGTATAAACTCTATAAAACCCATTAAACTTGATGTGGAAAATTCAATATATTGTTCTCACTTTTAACGAGTTTTAAATTACTAATTGAACTATCTAATAGTTTTTCAATCATTTTGTTAACAAAAATCAATTAAACAAAATGCACTCACTTATATTTTTATTTTTCGCTTCTCAAGTGTTGTAAAGTAAAAGTCAATAACTTTATAAATAAGAATAAGCTGTTGAAAAAAAAAATAATCATTTAAAATTTAATGATGCTTAAACAAAGTAATTAAATTCTTCAACATGATGCATGCAACAGCAATTTAAAAAAAAAAAACATATAAAAACTACAGCAATATGAAAAAAGAAATTAAAATTGAAACTAGCAATTATATTGATCTAGATAAACATCAGCAGCAGCAGCCATCCAAGCTACCAAGAAATGGAATGACCATCATCATGCATACGAGGACATAGTAAAAGGACACTGTCATATGAATAAACTCTGTTGTATGTATAGAAAAAAAGTGTAGATGACACTGAAAAAAAAACGAAACGAAAAAGAAAAACAAAGAAAATTCAATTTGTTACATGTTGAACACAAAAAAAAAAAGTAAAAACTCATTTCAGGGATTTACTTTATATTACGATGAGGACATCAAAACCATAATGAAAATTGTAAGCAAGGACGACACTTCAAATAATATTGATATACACACACATACTATTACACACATGATGGAATGTGTATGTGTGTGTGTCATTAACAGGGACCGGAAGTTCATGCAAATGTGTGTTTTTTTCCGTAAGTCTGAGAAGAGGCTAAACAAAATGTCTTTACGAATCAAAGAGTTTGCGTTAAAATGGCATCGATTTGTTAGTGCATATTTTGTTATAAATGCATATTTTTTAAATGCATAATTTTCGTGCTTATTTTTACTTACTTCGCTTTAAATGCATATTTTTAGTTATTTTGCATATTTTTATTGCATTTTTCTTATTTTCTCGCTTTTAATATTATTTATATTTGACCAACGAGCATAAAGAGTAAAGAGGATCCAAGCTGCTCAATCCCTTTTAAGTGTTCTCTTAAATTTTAAATTTTATATGCAAACTTGGATTAAGAGATACAGGTTCTAGTATATATTAAATGCTCATTTTTCAATATAAATAACGAACATTTAGCTTTAATTGTGCATAGCGTGTCCACAGAATATATTAAACAATACAAATTAACTTAGAAATGTTGATGTTAAGAAGAAGAATAAACGTTTTTCTCTAAAAATTATAAACACTATTAATGTTTTTAAATCAGACTAGATTAGTTTCTGCCTCTTTTTATGGACAGGCGTCATCAGTGATTTTCCATTTTTTTTTATTGTATTATTATTTGCGTATTTATAATTGTCAGATTGTCTTTATATGATAAATTTTTCAATAACCTGCTGCTGTAACAATCAAACCTGCGCTCTTCTTACATTACAAACGTAACAATACCAAGTAATGACCGTTTAGCGATCATGTAATACAGCTAAATTACAGCTTTCTTTCCTATTAGCTTTTCTGTTATTGTTTATTATACTTAGAAGTGACAACACTTCTTCTTCTTCATTTCCGCTTAACTCCCTGTGGAGCATAGGGCATCAATTTGTAGAGGTTTCTAAAATACTGTCTAAACATGAATTGCTCCCTCCCAGACACGTGAAGCTTGCCGCCAAAGCGGGAGGATTTGACAAACGTCTGTGACCTCCTGGGAGATTATTATTTTCTGTTTGCGTTTTATTCATGTTTTTGTTGACTAGTTTGCCAGGATTTCTTCGATGCATGTAAGGACAAAGAAGTGGAGCCTGACACTCCTTTTTGACTAAGAACAGGCGTAGGCTTCCTGGAAGCTTATGGGCGCTACCGTTGACTTTTAATGGTTCTTCCGCTACCATCCCTATTGCACTATCCAGCCATAATAGTGCCGAATATGTCGGGTTGGCCCAAGAACAGATGAAACGTTGTTCACATTTGCTAATATCATAGCGGGTGCTATAATATCATTGCCCGGTGTCCACCTGCCCCGGAGGGTCGGAGGTCGTGAATCTTCTTAGTTAGTTACAAGAGCAAGGATTGGTTCTGGACTTTACCAAGTTAAAGACGATCAGTTCCGTTACCTTGCCTGCCTAACTCTGGACACCAAACACAACACAAACAAGCACAAAAATTCTATTTTTAGATTTTTGTTTATTTTTCTAATCTGTTCCGTCTCTATTTCTCAATGCTACCAGATTGACGTGTTTGACAACTCTTGCGTTTTAAGTTGAGACATCTCCACAGGGCAAATTTAACGTCATATAGACAGTTGCAATTAATTTTAAATTAATATGCATTTGACAAATTTTAATTTAGAAATGTTGAGGTTAAGAAGAAGAATAAACGTTTTTTCTTTAAAAATTATAAACACTATTAATTTTTAAATCAGGCTAGACTAGTTTCTTTTATGGACAGGCGTCATCAGTGATTTTCCATTTTTTTTAATTGTATTATTATTTATGTATTTATAATTGTCAGATTGTCTCTATATGATACATTTTTCAACAACCTGATTCTGTAAGAATCAAACCTGCGCTCTTCTTACATTACAAACGTAACGTAGAAAAAAAAATAAGTAAAAACTTATTGTCATGCAAAATATTGTTTATAAAGAAAAAACAAAAAAAAAAAACAGCATATTTGTGGATTTGCAATCCATTTATTGAGCAAAAAATGTAACAATGGAGAAAAATGGGCATTTTTGCTCCTGAAGCACTTTTTTCTCCTTTTCAATATCTACAACTGTGCTCCACACACAAAAGAGATATTCCCTACGGTATACCGAGATATAACCGTGTTAAAATATAGAAAAAGTGCTAAAAATCCGTCCTGAGGAAAACAATTTGTATGGCCATTAAATTATTACTGTAGCCAACTTGACAAAGCGAATGATGCAGAAGTTCTTATTTTTGGGGCTACTTTAACGTGCAATTCTCCGAATTAAGTACCAAAATCATGTGTTGTACTGTGTTATCAAAGAAGAAATATTTGCTTTGTTATGTTTTTCTTTTGCTTTATTTGGATTTTCCGATTTTGAGCATTAAAATAGCTTTTTCTTAATTTTTTTTTACTTTTCATTGCTTTTTTTAAGATTTTTGACTTAAAGTTCGTTTTATACTCATGAAATATTATTTATTCTGCTAACTTAAAACGTTTGTTTTAAGTGTATATTTTCTAATTTTTTACAATATTTTTGTTTGCTTTTTAAATACATTTGAAATATATGTTTATATACATTTATATATAAAAGTTATCGAATTTTTCTTTTTAACTTTAACACATATATTTATAAAGAATTATATGTGATGTCATATGATTATATATAAAAGTGATAAAATTTGTTTGGTTTCATTGTTTCATATATACTAATATATATTTATATATGGAAGTATATATGATCTGATATTTAGCTATATCAGGACATATGATGAGATGAAAAAGATCAGCTTATATATACAATGATATATAACGATATATGATGATATACAGCGTTGTATAAAACAATTTCGTTAAAAAAATATGAGATGTAAATACATATCGTTACATATGGCCATATATGTAATTATATGTACATAATTATATCAAGCTATATATGACTATATATAAACTATTTTCGTCGGGTATATAATCTCCTAATAATTATGACCAAACAGTTTGATTATTCTTTTTAATTCGTTGTAGTTCTCGTGTTATCGCTGCTTAAAGCTGGTATTTTTTTTTAAATTTATAAAAATACATACTGAGATATTAATGTTTAAAATCGGACGAAGCGTTCAATAATTACGACTATTGGAACATTATGTATTTTTATAAATTTTTAAAAAATACCATGGAAATCGAAAGGGAAAGAGCTGATGACAATCAAGGTTGCTTTTGGAACTAATCACTAATTCATTTTAAAAAAATTAAGTGCATATTTTTTGAATTTTTAGTGCATATTTTAAGATTTATCATGCATATTAAAGGCGCCTAAAACACTTTTTTTAGTGCAAGAAGTTCCTGTCCCTGTTCATAAATATTTTGAATGTATGTATAATAAAGCTATTTGCAGTAGTATGAGTAGTATAACATATAAAACAACACCAGTGTATCTGTATTGTGCATGAGGTCAACACTCTTAGGGGTAGTTTGTTCTTGTTTCGTTGATTCATGCTCAGGTTGGGGTTTTTTTTTTATTTTGTTGCATATGTCCCTTAAGGCAATTTAACCTATATCCCATAAATTGAGCAGAGTTTTCTGCTTTTATTTTGCACTTTTTCATTATGCAGTTTGATGAAAATGCACATTGAAATTAGTTTTCAGATTTTTTTTGATTGAATTGTAGATAGTCGTGTTGCTACAAATAGTTAATTAGATTTTGATGATACTATGTTTTTGTTTTGAATACGTGCCACAAATAATGACACTAAGGTCTGCGAACATATCTTAAGTTAACAGAAGTTTAGGACTTAATCATAGTTATGAATGTCAAATTTACATATAAGTATCTGTGGTTAAAGTTAAACTCTGGTTAATGATTGAAAAGTTACTCGCCCTAGTAAAACTCATTATTAGAAGTAGAGTTAAATTCTGCGATCTAGCATAATATTTTCTTTACGAGAACTTAAGGATAAATAGTTCTAAAAATATTGAAATATAAAGAGTTTTGTATAATGTATTGAACAAAGAGTTTTTAACTGAAATTTAAACAGAAATATTGAGTGGAATGTTGTTTATCAACACAAAATGTTAGATTAACCCTTTATAAATATAGTCTGATAAAAAACAGTTTAGCAGGTACTATTTTAAAAAACTCCTTTTAATATTTTTTAACCAAAAAAAAATCATAATATTTAAACAAATGCGCTATAATTTTTCTCAAATTCTTTTACGGACCTCCATATATTATATAAATGTTAATAACTAGCGAAAAAATCTTGCATGTTGGAGATCGAGACATTTCTATAAAAATATTCTGACACATTTACCCCATAACAATTTAAAAATTCCTAAACAATAGGGGAGTTAGGGGCAAAATGATAACACTATTTTTTTTTCTCTTTAACTAATTTTTGATACATTGTTCCTTTTTGGACCCAGTGCACTGATCGAATTTTTTGCGAAGTACTAATGAATTCCTTTATTAATACTATGATTTTTTTTTTTCATTAAAAAGTTCCCAAAGAAATTTTCATTAAATTAATGAAATATTTTCATTAAATAAATTATAATGTAACAAATTATTTTTTTCCTGTTTTATATTTATTTATTTAGATTTTTATATTTACTTTACTTTTCTGTTTTTTTTTTTGACATCTGCCTAAAAGCTACTTGAATCCGCAACCATGGTTGGTGCACCAACACGTAAACTGTACCGCGTTACCTATTGACTTAAATAACCAACACAAAATGATTTGCTTATTTAGGCTTTCTTCGAAGCGCCTCCTGTTGAAATCTGATGGAACTAAATGTTTGGCGTGTAAAATGTATATAGAAATTATTGCATATTTTATGGAGCAACCTAACAAATTTAATGAAAATTTCATTTACTTAATGAATTTTTCACTAATTTAATGAAAATTGTTCATTTGAGATGTTGGTTAGTTTGGTTAAAGATCATGAATACTTTTTTCCATACTAACAGAAAAATTTTAATTTTATTTGTGATAATTTACTTTAATTAACAGAAAAAACACTTAGAAAAAAAGTTACTTGACACCTGCATGAATGGAGTTAACTTTCTAGCCCGCAACGGCCTTCATCAACATTCTTCGTGTCTTAAAGTGTTAAATGGTAAACATCATCTATTTAACTCAACTAGTTAAGTTAAAAACGTAACGTGACTTAGTTTGTTGAGTATGACGAAATTTACTGCGAAATTATTTTCTATAAAACTGTGTTTAGTTCTGCTAATTATTACCACAGTTGCGAGTTCAGCTAATTAAGTTGAAAACTGGACTGGCAGTTATTTGTCCTTTACATTGTAAGTGAAAGAATATCAAACATTGAAGATTTTCTTCGTTTTTCAGCATATGTCGAGCATATATATTAAGCGAATTTATATTTGCACTGTACCTTGTGAGTGGTTAATAGTGAATTTTCATTGTTGATCTATAAATTGTGTGTGAGATGTTGGTTAGTTCGGTAAAAGATCATGAATATTTTTTCCATATTAACAGAAAAATTATAATTTTATTTGTGATAGTTTACTTTAATTAACAGAAAAAACCCTTAGACAAAAAGTTATTTGACACCTGCATGCATGGAGTTAAGTTTCTAGCCCGCAACGGCCTTCATCAACATTCTAGCAATGAATCCGTTTTAATGAAATACATTAATTAATAGTATGAAGGAAAATTCTGAAAATCAGTCTACTTTTAAACGGCTGTATTTTTTTTAATGGAAAAAAAAAATTAAATTGTTAAAAAAACAATAAAATTATTCAACATTTTGATTTCAATCATGTTATCCAGAATTGCCAAATAATTATTTAAAAAAATCAATTTTTGATGGAACTTTTTTCAAATTTTTTTTAAAAATATCAAAAAGCCTAATATTTTATATTTTTTATTGTCATGCTGATGAAAAAATAGGAAAATGTATTTCTCTGCTAGAAATTAGTTCATTGATTGTATATAATTTTTAAAAATCTGACAAATCGGGCGATGAAATTTTCAAATACACAAGGTCTAAAATATTCCAAAATTTTTTCCGTTTTCACTGAAATCATAAAAATGGATGGTTTTTATGAAAATGCTACTAAACTTATAAAAATTATATCGTGAGAGTTGCCAAAAACCATTATATTTTTCCAAAAAGTTTTTTAAATCGATTAACTTAAAAAAAAAAATAATTTTTCATATATTTTTTTAATAAAGATTTGTTCATAAAATTATGCAGAATTTAAATTTTAAAAATATCTTGAAACGTACACGATTTATATACTTTGGTTGCAAATATTTCAGTTGGAGGGCGCTCTAAGGCACAAAAAAATATTGGTAAAATTTCTTAATAAAGCTTGCTATTCTGAAAAATATTTAAAATTAAGGTCAACAAAAAAGTTATGACGGTTTAAATTTTAAAAATTCATAAAATTACATTTTTCATGAAAATTTACTCCCTTATTTTGAGCTTCCAAAAATCTTTGTCAATTTCGGTGGTGTTTCAAAACATGAAAATTTTGACTTAAAATCGTGGTTTACGCGATTTTTAAAAATTATAATTTGTTTTAGAGATTATATTTGAATTTAACGTAATCAGTTGAAGAGAAAATGTATTTTCCACAAGTTAATTCCAACTATGTGCAATTTTTCAACATGATGCTTTTTAAAACTTACTAAATTTCATTTGTTCCATTAAAAATTATTTCTTAAAATTTATTAATGCTCCCCTGGCATTGATATATCGTACAAAGAATGTCAATTGTTGAATTTCGAGCACAGTGTTGAAGTGCCGGAGCAAAACGTGTTTAGTTGAAAGGATAAATTTTTAAGCACACAGTCCCTTATGGAAATTGTGATGGAGATCAATTATATGAGTTGCCACTATTATTTCTAGGTTTTTAGAATCTGACAATATCATTGTTTGCTATATAAAAAACAAAAACAAATATGCAGTTTTTGCATAATTTCTAAAAAGTCTATAAATTTTAGTATTTGAATTTTTTTATTTGCTCCTCTGATATCGTCTTGTAAAATAACAAACAACTCAGTTCACGCTGCAAACTGGCCTAAAGAGATAATGTGTCTAGGGAAAAACTACTTTTTAACGAAATTTACGCTAATGTTTTTCAACTTTTGTGACGGTCGTACTCGTTATCTGTTAAGGGCACATCAACACAACCTACCTACAACTACGCAGAATTATAACATTTTCGATGCATTGTTTTCAAATTTTGATTCATGAGGGCGTGTCAGTGCCCGATACAAAAAACACCAAAAATTTAAAAACTGAAAAAAATTGTTTTAAATTTTTGCATTTATTTGTTAGGTAATGGCACGGCAATAAATAAAAATATAAGGGCGAGCTTTCGCCAGTGTGGCACAAACACCACCCACTATTATCTCCAAATTTCTGAGAGATAATAAAAAAACTTAAATGACAATTTGTTTAGTTTTTGATCGTGTTTTATGCCTGCAAGTTTTAGCGGTTTACTATACAGGTAGTCTCTGACAGGCACATTTTTGTGTTTTTAGAGGTGTTCAAAAAAATATAGATTAGATTTAGATTAGATATTCTTTATTTTTCTTTTTTTCGATAATTGTTTTACAAAATTATAATTAATTCTATAAATAATTAAACAAGAACATTAAAGAATTTACAGCTTGGTTATATATTAACCGTCAGCCGGAAAATTGGTTGTAAATAATTTTATTTTTAAGATTAAAAATTAAATTCTGAGACTAGCATGCTTCTATATTTTGAAGCCTCTTTCACAAAATAATACAGTCTTAGCCAATAAGCATCTTCACCGCCATTCAGTACATGAACAACATCATCATCTGTTAGCCTAATACATTGAAAATATTTAAGTCGTATTTCGTTAAGCACGGGGCATCTACCAATAAAATGTGTTGTGGTTTCCGCTTCTCTCAGATTACACAATGAACAAATGGTGGCATCGCCAACTCTAAATTGGTTTCCATTTAACCAAAGAAGATCTCCTCTTGCCTTCATTATAAACGTTATCTGCTCTTGATTAAATCTTTCGTTACAGTAATCTAAGCCTTTAGAATGATCAAGTAGTTTATATATTCTTTGTCGACTCTTCTGGGCATTTGTTAAATGATTTTGATATTGGGTAACTTTCATATTTTCTATAAGTTCTTTGCACGTATCTTTCCACTTTTTGTTATCACGATCTATTTCATTGCAGTTTATGTTGTACTCTAACAATTTTGATTTAAGGTCATTATACCAATATAGGTTTTTTTCAATAATTTGAGCAGATAGCTTGCGTGGCAACCTTCTCTCATCATACTCAAACAGCGTTTTGGCAATATAGTTCAGATGTAGACTATAGGTATAAAAATGGCCTTCTTCTTGACCTGTTTCTAGCGATAAAACGTAGTTGGGGGTATTATCTGGCAGCCTTAACATTCGCTTTGTGAAAAACCGCTGAAATTTATCGATCTCCTCGAACTGCGAGTTACCCCATACCTGAGCTCCGTAAGATTGTATGGCTCTACAAACTGCCAAAAACAATTTCCATTTTGCCTTAATCGATACTTCCCTACGTCCAATAAAATTTTTCCAGGTGGAAATAATACTGGCTTTAGCTGCATCGTTTTTGGCTGCCACATGCTTAGAAAACGACATTGTAGGGGTTAATAAAATTCCTAAATATTTATATTCAGATACAACTTGTACAAACTCGCCATTAAAAGTCCATCTCTCTTTAGAACCAATTCTACCACCTTTTCTAAATATCATGATCTCTGATTTTGTGAGGTTAACCTCCATTCCCCATAATCGACAGTATTCTTCCAGGTTATTACTCATTTTCTGCAAAGTATCTACATCATCTGCCAGCATAACAATGTCATCGGCATACATTAATACATTAATAATATATGAAAATAACTAAATATATGAAAATATAGAAAGTGCGAAAAACCATTTTTGCATTTTTAAAAAAAAAAAAAAAAATTAAAACATTTTTGGATAAAAACAATATATTTTCTATTACTACAAAGTTTAATTTTCTTTATTTCTCTATACGTATACTTAATTTAATATAACTAGTAATTTAATATAACGTATACGTCATGAGGTCATACAAACCAATACCACATTATAGTTTTTGTTTTCTTTGTTCTATAATTGCTCGAAAAATAAAAATCCTTACAAATCAAAAGCAAAAATAATGAAGTCAATTGTTCTTTAAAACCACATTTACTTGACTTGTATTTTTTTTTGTTCTTTAATTTTTTGGAAAATTTAAACGCCATCAAGAACATATTTTTATTCTTGTGTTATTTTTTTACCCACACATCTACGATTGGTAAACGTATAAAGTACTACTTGACATCTTTTTGGCTCACGGAGCCAAACAATAAAAAGTCATTGAACAGAAATGAAGAAAAAAGAAAAAAAAAACACCAAAGTGTAGAACAATAAAGGACACTACACTGACAAGGAAGTACCCCTGATAGATTCCCTTCGATCGAAATAAAATTTGGATATATGATAAAGGGGACAGACATTACAAATACAAATATGGTTAAATCTTGGCGTCCAAAAAGAAACCAACATTTTTGATATTGGGGTTTTATTTCTAAGAAACAATATTTAAAAATTGTATATGATTGGATGACCTTGCCAATTTAAAAATAATAAAAAGTTTTAAAACAAATAAGAATCGAAACTTTGAAACCCATTTTCCCCCTTTAATATGCGATTGGGCCGGTATGTTTTTTTTACCAGATTTTTATTACTTTTGTCTGTTTTATATTATGTCCGAATTTCATCGAAATCTGAGGGAACCACCCAACAGAGTTCCCTTGTCAATATAAAAAAAGTATATATTGTATGCTAGTAAAGAATGCTTACGAAAAATTTTTACATTTTGTTTTATCACAACTTCATAAAATTAACTGCTAGACCCGTCTCGAAAATGTGGGCGCTGTGATGTAATGGTTAGCGCGTTGGACTGTTACACAGATGGTCCCGGGTTCGATTCCCGGTGACGGCAACATCAATTTAGAAAAATAATATGTATGAGTTTTCTATCCCTCATATGTATCGCAGCTCCCACCTTCGGTGTTCCCATAGCACTTAACCCCACCAAAGTAAAATAATGAATCAGGCCTATGAACCAAAAAGCTTCAATAAGTTCGCCAACTCTCCATCAGGTGGAGAGCAATAACTGTTCTAAGACTTATCATCTCGCGCAATTGCTGTGTTGCCATGTTTGAAGCCCTTCATCTTTCCCCACCTTTCATCTCTCCACTATCCAATTTCCAAAGAAAGCAACACATTAATAAATAGGAAGAATTTCCTGAGTGTTGCTTCTCTTTAAAAAAAAAAAAAAAAAAAAACGAGATGTAGCGAATTTTGCATTTATCAAAAGGGAACCTTTTGAGTTCTGAACACTTTTTTTTTACCAAAAATCATTCTCTGTTTGTTGAAAAAAAAAAAACGCTAAGACCCAAAGACCTAAATGTTGTGTTAGTAATCTGCAAGAGTTGTTTATTTAAATCTCGAAAATCTAAAAGGTTGGTTTTTTGATGACAAACCAGCGATTGAAAATGAAAAAGATTCTAATATCAAAATTGTTAACATTGATAGAAAAATTTTCTATCAAAATTATTATAACCATTAAAAAACACACAAAAACTTAAATGTAAATAACAATTTAGATCACTCTTAATAATTTAAGTTACAAATCGTAGCAAATATTGCTCACAGAGATCAATCAGCAAGCGTGGAATTAGCTAATAATGAAATTAAAAATGTTATTCTTCTTAGTTTAAATGAGCTTAAGATCATTTATTTATTAATAATTTATTTCCAATATTTCGTCTCCACATTGGGTGACTTCTTCAGGGAACAATATTTGAACAATATTTTAAATTTCGTTTTTTTGACACATTTTTTTTTGTTCGTGAGTTTTTTTTGAAAGTTCGAAAATTTGGTGAGTGGCGAACGTGTTAAGCTCGTTTAAACTAAGAAGAATAAAATAAAAGAAGATCGAAGAAAACTTAACATTTTTAAAGAAATTAAAAATGTTTAAAAGTTCAATATTGATACTTATGAAACATTCGTAAAATCGGATAGCCACTAAGTTTATGGTATATTATTTTGAACTGAAAACGTTTGCGGAACTCAACTGTATAACGTTTGCGGAATCAAATTGCAACAAACAGAAAAACTCTGTAGTTTTTTCTACCACAAACTTAAAGTCAATTTTACTTTTTTAAAATACAATTAATTTAACGTACAAATTAAAATTGATGATTAATTGGCTTTTTGTTAACGTTTTGCCTATTATTGAGGCTCTAGCTTTTCTAAAACTTCGGGTTCTGATGAGATCTTTAGCCAGATCGAAATACTAGTATCAACCTAGCTAATATGTTTGATTTGCTTTATTTGTGTTAATATACAGAGGTTGAAAGCTTGTTTTAAATTAAAACATAATAATAATCTCGATGTATATAAAAACAAAAAACTAATGAAACTGTAAAAATGTCCAATTCATCAAATTTTGAGGCATTTTGTTGATACTTGTAAATATCTATTGAAAATTTCGATGTTGGGATTTTTCTGAATTTTTTTTTTTTTAAATTGTTGATTATATTTTTGGATATTTGAAGCTTTACTAATGATCAAATTTTTAATTTTATTATTAGTAAAGCAATTTCTCTCAATCGTCCATGTTCCAAATAATAGCGTTTTGACCAGGTTTGTAAATTGAAGATTTAAGATTACTTCTTACATATAAGAAACAGCTCGATTATTTTTCGTCATCTTTTTTGTGTTTGCGTATAAGTAAGGAACATTTAAAATGTTTTTCCATCGAATTAAACCCCTTTTTCAAGCTGCATTTACGATTTAGCGATTTATCCAACAATAACTTTTTAAGCCATGATCTCATAAATTGCACTTTTTACCGGAGCATGGAATACTTTTTGTACTTTTTATTGTTACTTAGATTTCGACTGTTCAAAATACTACACATTGACTTTATAGCTGTTCAACAAACAGAGAAACTGTTTTGGATTTCTTCCAATAAGATTGATTATCAAAAAGATTACAAATTTCTTTTGCATTTTTTTTTTGGCATTAAAACACCGGTATACGTTTGATTTTTAGAAAATTGATGCAGTAACATGAGAAAACATTAGCTACACAAAATTTGTTGCAATTTTATTCCGCATACGTTATATAAAGACAAAAATGTAGAGGAATTAACAAAAAAAAAAAAAAAAAATCTGACCCAGACAATAAAATTTTCCACTCAGGAAACTTCTATTTAAAAATGTGTAGTTGTTTGGGTTGTACTACAGTTTCTTTATTTTTAACTAGCTGACCAGGCAAAAGTTGTTTTGCCTTCACATTTTAATTGTAATTAATTCTTTAAATCAATAAATTTCTTTTACGCAAATAATAATATAATAATAATATATTTTTTATGTTAAGTGTACCTGTTAAACATGAATTGTTACTTAAAACCATATCATAAAATTTATTTTTTACTTCTTTACCTTTTTTATTTATTCTAGGACTATGAGGAACGCTAAAACAATTTTTGAACAACATTATTAAATAAGCTTGCAAAAAGTCTTGAATGTGATCATTTATTTTAACGCTTATTTGTTTTTTGCTTTTGGTACCACGCCCATTTATCCCATTCCGCCCATTTTCAGTTCGACTACTAATATTTGTAATTGATGGACTCGTACAAAATTTGAAGGCTAAATAGCTTATATAGAACCCTAGATATTTAATATTAATATTAATTTTGTATATGAGCTAAATAATCACTTTGTAAGGGAGTTGCCACGCCCACTGGTATGATCCCGCCCAATTTTCCCATGACTATTCATAATATAATCAACGTGCACAAATTTCTAAGACTCTGGCTATTATAGAACTGTAGATATATGATATTAAATATTTACTTTGTATGGGAGCTGCCACTCCCACTGGTCCGATCCCGCCCATTTTTTCGTGATTGTTCAAATCAGTAACATATGGGATACTGCAATGCTTCAAAACTCTTGCTATCACAATAGTCAAGATATATGATGTTATTCAATTTATGTGGGAGGTGCCACGCCCACTTAAAATATATATAGCCGAAAACCTAATTTGGACTATGACCTTTCAAATGAAAGCGGTTTGGGCCAAATCGGTTGGATAGTTTTAGAGTCTATAAAGGACAAACATACAAACATTGTATTTTATATACATATATAGATATTTTTATGTTTCCGCTCATAACTTAAAAAAAAAAAAAATTTCGGAACGATATATAGCCTATGTCCATCCTGGAGGACCAAATTAAATATTGGTAAAAAAAAATTAGAAATCGTATGATTAGTTACGGAGATTACTTTCTACAAACAAACAAACAAACATACAAACATTACCTCTTTATAATATTAGTATAAATGTAAATGTCAGTCATTTGTATAACAAATTAAATTTGTTACTAACCTTGTAGTTCATTTAAAAATCAAACCACATCAAATGACTGTTTTATGATTTTACATTCATATTGGAATGTTTACAAAAGATTTGTTTGTAAATAAGAATATATTATGATAGTATTATTATTGCTCAGTTTTGTATTGATTGGTTAGTGCAAAAAAAAATATAAAGATTTTTGAAAAATACTTAGAAATAGGTTCAAACGAAGTTGTAAAACTAAAACCTCCCAGAACTACCACAAACCCAAAAATGTTGAGTTAAAATAAATGAAATTCATGAAAAACTATTAAAAGTAACGAAATATTTATGTCAAAAGATATATTAGTTTTTGATATATATTGAAAAAAAAAAACTATAAAAATATTATGTTCAAAACCAAAATCAAATCGCTTTTGATGAAAAAGCTAAAAAAAATTGTTTCACATTTTAAAATTTTTGTGTTTAATTTTATGTAAAAATCTTGTTTATAGATCTTTATTTCATGAATGAATACATGATGAATACAAAATGTAAACATTTTTTCGTAAGCAATCTTTATGTAGTAAAAAACTTAAATTGTGAAAATTTTACGAGTTAAACTTAACACTTTTGCAACACAATTTGTAGAAACATTTAAGACTGACTTATGAAGTGGCTGTTGCTATCATTCATAGTCTACTTACTAATATTTGACTTTAAAAATGTTATAAATTATACAAGTTAAATAACACGGTGCTACATTGAAAAAATACTTGAAATGCAAGCAAGTGTAGGTTGTAGTTTTGGCTGAGAAGATCCTTTTGCAATCTTTAAATATTTTAAAACACTTCCAAATTATGACTTAATTGTCAAAAAAATCATTTTAAGCTAACAAATTTAAAAGTTAATAAATTGTTTGAATTTTTAAAAGGAATTTCAAAAGAGAAATGGTTGAGTTTTTTCAAATAAATGCATATGTTCTCATGTTCAACAAAACTGTGTGGAGATATATTCAATCAAATCTGGATTAAAATAATTTTGTTTTTTAACTTTAGTTTCTTTTTATTTCAACAGTTTGTTATAAACTCTATTTAAAGTTTAATCTATTCAAAAACTACTTTTAATTTTAAGTAAAATAAGCGTTTTCTTATTTAAATTGTTTCAAAATTAATAAAGTCATAATTCATTTTTCATAAACATGCAGTTTTAGCTTTTATATTAAGATTTATGCTAACCCTTTTATGTGTGCAAACATCAACAACATTGCATTGTCTTAAACAGTTGAAAATCTTTCTTTAGAAAACGTTAGGTAGCTTTTAAATTAGGAGAACTAAAATTCAACAAAATACCATCAACGTTTTAAAAAAAATATATTTATTTTGTTGGCGTTAAGTTAGATATGCTTCAAAAATCTCGATATGCTTTAGTAACACATAATTTAATATACAGGGTGATTCAGTCACGACCCACCGAATTTCACCAGCGTACTCCTTGGCTCATTTCATGAAATATGTCCACTACAACCATCCCCGAAAAAGCAAGTGTGCGAAATGGCAGCGGTTTTGAAAATTTTCGGATTGGTGTTCGGAGGGTAGTAGGGAAAAATTGCTAACTTCTGAACCGGTGGTCGGAAAAAATTAAAAAAAGTGAGATCGCCGAGACTCAGAGCTTTAAAAAAAATTGAAAAAAAGACATAAGAACGAGCACATAACCCCAATTTTTACTGTTAAATACATTAACTATATTAGCCAAATTAGCTAAGAATTTTGCTAAATGAACAAAATTTTTAAGCTAATTCAACAGAAAATTTCTGATAAAATGGTCTCTCTGGATCTGACTAGAGGTAATGACGATTTTTAGTCCATTTTGTTCCATCTCGCTTAGTTTCCGAAATATAACATATTTTATGATTATATAAAAAAATGATGAGAAAATAACGCCATCTATAAGTGATACTGATAGCAGAGACAAACACAAATTCTTTTTTTAAAATCAATTTTGGTTTAAATCAACTGGCAAATTTGTAAATTTTGAGAATCACGAATTACTAAATATTAGGTTGAAAAATTAGTCCAATTTGTTCAAAATTTAAAATTTGAAGTTTGAAATTTGTTCTTGTAGTAAAATAAGATAACTAATAACTATAGCTAAATAACTGATTTAAACGTGAGAAACAAAAAAAAAGATAGATCAACTGAATTAAAACCCGTTTAACAGACTTTTGTTGTAACATTTTTTTATGCGTGTGCTTCAGTAAGTGCTTCAGTCAGTCAGTCAAGTTATTCTTTTATAAATATAGATTATTCAACAAAGTACTCCATTCAGAAAATATTTATTTGATTTTCTAACAATTGTGAATTGTTGTGGTGTTTGTCTTAGCTATCTTCTGCAATTACAATTAAATGTAAAATCGACCCGTGTAATTTAAACTGGTTTTAAGCCACAGCAAAAATCGACCTGACTTTAGATCAAGCGGTTAAAGCGCCTGTCTAAAGTGTAGTGCGAAGTGCATGTGGCAAAGAAAGCAGGTTCAAGCCACGGTCAGGATTGCATTTAATAAAAATAAACATTTCATATGGATGCAATCAAACAATAAAAACCATAACAAATAATTACAGTATTGTCAAAAGGATTACTGATGAAGGTTGTGTTACCAGAAACTGCGCAGTCTAATTCAATTAAAAATTTTCAATGTAGTTATGATATTTAGAAAAGTATGCTTAATCTTCTCTACCACGCCTATCTCATAAAATATCCCATGTTCATTTAAATAACCCCTAATCCATTTTTCGTATAGGGACATAAATGTTCAAACGAAAATCTAGTTAATACCAAAAACACACACGAAACACACTCATACTAACACACACATAAACTTCCGTTTATATTTCTTACCCCATGCAAATAAATATAGTGTGATTTTAGGCGCTTTTTGGAAAAAAAGACCTTGAACTTTTTGTTTTATTTCATTTTATTGTTGTTTTGGATTGTAAAAAGCTTTAAAGTATTTAGAAGCCATATGTGAACGATTTATTATGATGGCATAAGAAATTTATACAAATGTTTTACAAAGAAAACGACAAAAACTGAAAAGATGAATAAATTTCATATATAAGGGGGTGTTTTTTTTTTTAATACAAAACATTAAATCGCATTTTGTCTTTGTAAAAATGTTTTCCTGTTAAAAACCATAAAAGAGCTTAAGAACTTTAAATAAATTATATTTTCTATCTTTTACACAGAAATAAATAAAAATATAAAGTAGAGTTTTTAAAGAAAATATTCATTACATTTCATCAAGTCAGATAAATATTATGTTAAGAATATTTTATGTTTTTTTTCTTATCCAAGCATGGCTACAATGGTTGTATTAAATTCATAATAAATTTATTAAAATGTCCATCAGCAACTTTCAAAGGTGACTGTTAGTGTAGCGACTCATTGTGGCAGTGGTTGTAACATCTAAAGCCTGGGTATGCAGATGCATCTTTTTTTTTTTTTGCTTTATACCCTCCAGACACATTTTTATACGACGTGTTGTAGTTTGTTTTTTTCATCTTCTTTCTTACTGTGTCATGATATGACATGTGCTGTGCTTATATTATGATGGCAACAACATAAAACATGCTAAAATGTGGTTGCCACAAATGCATTTCAACTCAACTTCTATCATCGCATCGCATTTCATCTCAACATACTATACATAAATGTATCTTTTCATATAAAAACGATATCATTCATCGTTATGTGAATTATTTATGCTAGGATGTCCCTTCAAAAAAAAAAAACGATTTTTTCGATTTTCGTTTATTGCACCCTCAGTTTTTTTGCGCATAGTACCAAATGGTAAAAATCGATTTTTTCTTTGGAACACGTTAACCCGTGCCGAATTTCATCCGAAAATGTCCCATTTTTGAAAAAAGTGCATTTTTATTAAAAATTTAATTTAATAATTTCTTTTATTTATGTCTTTAATATACTCAAAATTATTCAGATATTGAATTAAGACTTCACCGGATATCATTTATACACTTAAGCCTACAATAAAAATGAGGCAAAAATTTGATACATATGCAAAATCCTGCTCTTATTTATTTTATTCAAAAAATACTCATGCAACATAATTTTACACACAGAAAACAGTTTTGTAGTTGCAACCGAATTTTTTGCTAACCGTATTTTGTGGTTCCACGTAATAGTGATATTATTAAGTTTAATTACTATTGAAACAACCGACATTTATTTACAAATTTCGAATTTGTATTGTGACAATTGAACATTTTACGTTTATGGACTATAATATTCTATACATAGATTCACATGCGTTCAAAATAATTTATTTTATTAATAAAAAAATTATATGCCTCGAACTGGGCTCGAACCGGCTATCTTCCGTTTGTCAGGCAAATACTTTACGTCTAGCCTAAACCCAATTTAAATATGTATTCTTAAATTCAACCTTGAATATTTTCTAGTTTCAAATTTAAATATTTGTCTAAAAATAGATTTGTATGTACAATAGAAATTCGGTTGCTAATCTCAATATTTTATTAGAGTTACCAAAACTAATAAAAAAATTTATATTATTTTAAAATTATTTAATTAGTAAAAAATTCTTCTTCGCGAAATGGGCTCGAACTGGCGACCTTCTGCTTATCAGGCAATTACTTTACCTCTAACCTAAACTCAATTTGAATTTAAATTTTAAAATTTCTAGCTTGAATATTTGTCTAAAAATAGATTTGTATATTTCGTGCGCCCCGGTAGGCTAGTTGGTAGCGTGCTGGCTTATTAGTGCGGGGGTCGTGGGTTCGATTCCCACCAGAGGCACTGGTCTGTTTTCGCTACAACTCGCCGAAGGCCATAGTAGCTAGTGCTCGGTTAGGGTAATATTATATAATTTGTAATTATATGATTATTAATTAATAAAATAAAAAAAGAGATTTGTATATGCAACAGAAATTGGGTTGCTAATCGTAATATTTTATTAGAGTTACCAAAACTATTAAAAAAACTTTATATTATATTAAAATTGGTAACGAAAACTAATATTTTAGACAGAGTTATTGGTTTTTTTTTGCAGACGAAACTAATATTCGATTTTAACTGCAAATATTTTATGCAAGGGATAAAATCTTTGAAAAGTGGTTGTTTGTTGGTATTAAAGTTAATGTAAACGATAATATTTTTTCAATATTGATAAGGAACACCAATAGTTTGAATGATGT
Source organism: Delia radicum (assembly GCA_021234595.1). NCBI lineage: Eukaryota > Metazoa > Arthropoda > Insecta > Diptera > Anthomyiidae > Delia > Delia radicum. The sequence goes on from CM037852.1 coordinate 166,190,150, forward strand.
GACTGTGTTTTGGTTAATTTTACATATTTTAATTATTCTGATAATGAATTTTAAGTACTTACAATTAAAATTATTGAATAATGATTAAATTGTGTTTGTTACAATAGAATCCCAACTCATTTATTCTCTGTGTGTAGTTATGACTACAAGCTTGCAAAATCTTTAAATCGATAAAAAGGAAATTTTCACTTGATAAAAATTACCATTTTATGCAATTTCATCCACAAATGTTTAATGTTTCTACTTTTGACCAAAAAAGAACCACTAGGAAATTTACAGAATAATTTATTTCATATTCTCTATTTTAGTGCATTTACTTTCTGTTCCTGGTTATCACTTTTAACCAAAAAAAATACCCACTTGTTATTTTTTATATTTTTCAAATATAAAAAGATTAAATTTAAAACTGTAGTGTTAAGGCGACGTTTAAATGTCTCTCTTTTAAAAACTATACATTTAACTTTTAAGATTTTTCTGTACTTGAAACCTAAACGAATCTACGAAAATATTATGTTTTAAAAACTAAATTTATAACCCTTCCAACCCCAAGCTCCTTTCTATGTTATAGCACTGCAAGGATTAAAAAATTAAATTTTTTAAAACATAATATTTTAGTAAATTTTTGTATCTTTCACAGAAAAAATCTTAAAAATGAAGCGTTTAGTTTTTAAAACAAAGAGTAACTTTTTCTGCTATTTTTACAGGTTTTTTTCTATGCGTGTACCAAATCCCTATGTGGCACTCCTGCATTTTTCTGAGTTATTGGCTTGTTAGTAAAATTTTTTCTCATTTTTATTCATAACTCCACATAGAGATTTGGACAAGACATATGGAAATAATTTATAATTAACATACAAAACAAAACATGTTCAAAGCATTTGCAACTGAAATCATGGTTTCGGTAATTATTTTTTTTTTTGATCAAAAAGATTTGTGGTATAAGTTTTTGTTTTTTTTTTATACAAAAAAATTATTCATAACTTCTCAAAAATAAAAAAAAAAGTAATTTTAACAAAATAAGTCGATAGTGCAGTGTTCAAAACATTTGCAACTCTTAAAGTAATTAACAGGAAATACAAACAATGGGTTTTAACGCTCAGTATTTTGTAGCGTAGCCCATATTTTTTATATTTCTGAACACCTCTTAGTCATTGAGGCAATGAGCTTTTTAAAATAATCGTCAGAAATTGCATTCCACTGTTTCTCCAACTCGACGAAAAGTTCATCACCATTTCGTAATACTTTATTGCCGATATTCCGTTTCCATGAGAGTGGCATTTCCCATTCAGCTTACGGAAGCATAACTGAATTCAAAAAATCTCTATAGATTGTGGCCGTCATTGTGCTGGTAATGCAGTGAATTGGGCCAATCCCATTTCCTGAAAAACACCCCCAGACCATAATGTTTCCACCTCCGTTCTTCACTGTGGCGGTTGTGTATCTGGGATTAAACTTTTCGCCTCGTGGTCTTCGAACATTGGCTCTTCCATCTGATCCCCGGAAGTTGAATTTAGACTCAACTCACCACAATACATTTTTCCACTGCTGTTAAGTTAAGTTCAAATGGGTGCGTGCAAAGTCAAGCCGAGCTTTTCGGTTTTTTTTCCGACACAAAAGGTTTTTTTTGTACACCATATTCCCCATATTCTCGGGCTCTTCTTTTAATGGTGAGAAGACTGGCATTTATTAAAAGTTCAGTTTTAGCTTCTCCGGGAACTGCTTTGGGATATTTCGTAAAAAATTTCTTGATTTTCCGATCTTCTCTTGCAGTTGTAATACGGGGTCTTCCATCTTTATGAGCTGTGTGGATGCTACCAATATTAACAATGCGGCAAATTGTTGATTTTGGAATGGAGTACTTTACAGAAATTTCTTTATGGGAAGTCCATTTTGAAAATCATTTAAAACTTTTGATTTAAAATCAGAAATGTATTTATTTCCTGCCATTTTTTACAAAAATTATTCTTACGATGTTTATGCTTCCAACATCTTATTACAACTATTAAAGAACAATAATTATAATAAATTTGTTTAAAAATGTAACGGCCTGAAGCTCATATTAAAAAGGAATGCGATTATATATATGAGAGTTGCAAATGTTTTGAACACCTGCATTTTGAATACATCTATTATTATTAATTTTTTTGTTGTTTAACATAAAACAATGTATGAAGAATATGGAAAAAATAAATTTTAGTAACTAAGTGTGGTTTGAAGAAAATAAATCAATGAAAACAACAAATGCGATCTCAGTTCCAAATGTTTTGACCACTACTGTATATTGTTTTCAAAAATTTTCAAAAAAAAAAACAGTTTTTTTTAAATACAGAATTTTGAACCGCGGTTTCTGAAAACAATGACTTTTGCCATGGTGAAGTGAATAATTCGTGTGTACAAGTAAAACCGCCATTTAAGTAGATTGAAAATGAGGTATCAATCAATCTCGTAGCTTAAGCCGTTAAACAAATTTGGAATGTTATGTACGACTACTTTTTTAAAATTTTCAAATATTTTTCATATTTTGAAAAGCGATATTTCAAGATCCACTGGGATTAGCTGTCCTGCATTTGTACGAGGTTATAGTTATATGAAGTACATTCAAGTTTGGTTTAAATCTGAAGGGGTGGAGGAAATCGAGTGGTTGTTTTTATATGTTTTCACTCAATAATTGAAATTTTTTTAAAAATTTCGATGTTTCGGAATTTGTAATAAAAATACACTTTTTTTTCACAAATGTGCAATTTTTGGCCGAAATTCGGAACGGATTAATGTTTTACAAAAAAAAAATAAATAAAATTGATATCCTCCATTTAGTACCATTTGCAATAAAACTGGGGGGTGTACTGACAATTCAGTTTTTTTTTTTTAAGGGATACCCTAATATATTCATATATTTTATGTAGAGTGGTAATAGTGTAAAAACAACAACTATTACATTGATAAGCTGTCCTAAGTTGGAGACTACTATTTTCTAAAATAGTTGTTTAACCCTTTAAAGCACTAACTTTTGTTTGTACTAAAACTATGGATTTATATACCACAACCAAATATCACGAATTTTATTGCATTCGAGGGTTAAAATAACTAAATTCAAAATTGCTTTAGAAAGAACGTGCTTAATTTTGCAAGTGTTCAAGATAATTTATGCTCATATACATTGAGTTATCGTTTTATATGTTGAAAATATTTTATTAACACAAAACATGTGCAAGTTTAAGCGGATTTTTTTTCTGTTGCTCTTCTACAATTTTAGTTTTTTTTGTACTAGTTTTTTTTTTTTTTTTTTTGTTAGTTTTATTTTTTGTATGGCCCAATTTCAGGGCATCAACGTCTAAATCCATGAATATCTCAATGAATGACAACCAGCTTTATACACTTGTATGTATGGATGTATGTTTGTATGTATGTGTGTATAGAGTAGATGTATGAATATGTCTTTTACTAAAACTAGAATATGTACGAGAGTACATATTTGTATAGTTTTTTTTTTTTGTGGGTAGTTGTGTAAGTTTGTCGAAATATTAAAAAAAGTTTAAAGGAAATTTAAGATTAAATTAAATTTTTTTGTTCAATATTTTTAATTATTCGGCTGTTGTTTGTTTTTTTTTTTTTTTAACACAAAAGTTTTATAAATTCTATCAACTACAGTGGACAAAATTCATGTGGGCTCAATAACATTTTCAAATTTTATCAAAAGCTAGAAAAAATCCGAAAACGGCAAACTAATCCTTATACACTTTAAATGATAAAAAAATATTATATTTTATCGATCGTAGATCTGGACAACCATTTCAAACAAGATTTATTTAAAAAAAATATATTATGGAATCCACTGCATGGCGCACAAAAAATGATTTTTGCAAACCCGATTTAAAAAAAGGTATATGGAGCTTTATGTAGTTATATCCATTTCTATGTGACGCTATATGTAGCCTTATTAAATTTCATCCGAATTATAGGCGGGTTGTATGGGTTTCGATCTTCTTCATCTTTATTTGCCAATTCGTTTTCCGAATTTAAACGACCAATACAATTGAAGTAGATTATATTACATTGCATGATAAATAATTTCACAAATTTCTCATAATTTCTGCAAAAGCGTTCCTATTTCTCGCCTCGCTCAGGAGATTCTCCATATATCGGATACCAGTCCATTCTTGTATGTTATTAAGCCTCGTAGTTTCTTTTCTTCCTCTAGTACACTGATAGAAATTTGTGTGTAGTATTAATGAATTCCTTCATTAATCCAATGAATTTTTTCATAAAAAAGTCCCCAAAGAAACGTTTCATTGAGTCAATGAAAGGTGTTTCATTCATAGATGGGCATACTGCAGTACCAGTAAAATTTCAATAAAAAAAAAATTTACTGGTTACTGCAACGAAATTTTCATTACCAGTAAACTGTTACTGATTACTGAAAGAAAATTACATTAACCAGTAACGTTTTACTGATTACTGAAATAAAATTGCAGTACCAGTAATGTTTTACTGATTACTGAAATAAAATTGCAGTACCAGTATCGCTTTACTGATTACTGAAAAAAATTGCAGTAACCAGTATTTTTTTACTGATTACTGAAAAAATGCAGTAATAAATCATTTAGGCATTTAATAGAAATTAAATATACCAACTAAAAATGAGTGTTATAAAAAAATATGCCTACACGCAAAAAACAAAAAGTGTATTATTATCTAAGTACAGGGTGGGCCAAAAGTAACCATGGGGTTTAAAAGTTTAATAACTTTTTCGTTTATTAATTTTTTTTTATTTTTTTATCAGATTATATAATATACAAAATGGAAATTTTTTTACACTAAGTATGAAAAATAATGTCTCTTAAATGACCCCCATTTTCAGCTTCGCACTGATGGGCTCGTTTTAGAGCATTTTCCATAACATCTTTCAAAATTTGGGGCTGTAGCGCTCGAATTTCTGCAACAATGTTTGCCTTGAGTTGAAGGATTGTCTCTGGCTTGTTCACATATACTCGCTCCTTCAAGTAACCCCAAAGAAAATAGTCGGGTGCTGTCAAATCTGGCGATCGCGCTGGCCAAATAATTTCCGAATTTCTGGAAATTATTCGCTCTCCAAAATTTGATTTAAAAAGTGCCATTGTGTCTCGGGCAGTGTGGGCAGTGGCTCCGTCCTGCTGAAACCACATACCAGGTCTGTTTTCAAGAGCAGGACGTAAAAAATTTTCTATCATAAACCGATACCGCTCTCCATTTACGGTTACAGCACTTCCATCTTCATTCTCGAAGAAGTAAGGCCCAATGATATTTTCAGATGTGATCCCACACCATACAGTGCACCTAATGGGGTGCAATTGGCGTTGATGAATGGCTCTTGGATTTTCAGAACCCCAGAACCTACAGTTCTGCTTATTAACAAACCCATTCAAATGAAAATGAGCTTCATCACTCATAATCAAATTTTCAATAAAGTTGATTTCATTTCTTCATTTCAAAATTCTATTATTCTGGTTCTTTGTTCAGTTGTGTATCTCTCCATTATTTATTCTCCAAGTGTTATTTATATAATCTAAAAAAAAAAAATAAAAAAAATATATAAACGAAAAAGTTATTAATTTTTAAACCCCATGGTTACTTTTGGCCCACCCTGTACTTAGGTAAAATACAACTTGAATAGTTGTTTGGTTAGTTACACATTATCTAAATTAAAAATTATATTTTCTTAGAAAAGTTACAAAAGAAAAAACTTAGGTAACTTAACAAATTTTTAATTGCTTCAGAAAGGAATGCAACAAAAACTACGGAAAGTTAACAAAAACGAAAAATATATAAATCTATATTCATTTTTTTATTAACTCTCACAAAATACTTTTCAAGTTGTATTTTACCTAAGTATTTCGATAATAATACACTTTTTATTTTTTGTGTGTAGTTATCATTTTTAAATTTGTTTGTTTAAAATTCCCAGCAGGAGTTCAATTACAAGGCTACTTTTAGAGAGCCAAAATCGGTTTATCAAAGAACTTGCTTCTAAGCTTGAAGAAGTTGAATATGTGTGCGTAACTGCGGATGTGTGGTCAGGTGGAAAAAGATCGCTTTTTGGTTACACTTGCCATTGGTTAGATGCACAAAATTTCGAAAGGAAGTCTGTAGCACTGGCTTGTCGAAGACTTAAGGGAACCCATTCTTTTAACAATATAAAGAAGATGATATGCGACATAAACAAACAATATAAACTGCCAGTTGAAAAAAATTGTTTATACGATCACTGACAATGGAATAAATAATCGCATTGCCATTAAATACGTATTTCTCAAATACAATACAGCATTACCCTCATCTGCACCTGTAGAAGGATTGTTTTCATTCGCTGGGATTGTGAATCGTTCCAGAAGACAAAAACTCAGCGATGTAAATTTTGAAATGCTTGTGTTGAGAAAAGCTAATAATATATAGTATCAATAAAAATAAAAATAGTATGTCGGCCAATTCTTTGATATTTGAAAAACTGAAAACGTTAATTTTTAAGTGGGTTCAAAAAGACTATAAATAGAAAATTATGATTGAAATTTGAAAACCCAAGGTCAGATTTTTGACTTTTTAACAAAAAAGTAATGGTACGCTTTAAATTGTGATGCAATTTAATAAATTTGTTTTTTTAACATTTTACTGATTACTGCATTTTTTCAGTAATTAGTAAAAAATTACTGGTTACTGCAATTTTATTTCAGTAATCAGTAAAACATTACTGGTACTGCAATTTTATTTCAGTAATCAGTAAAACATTACTGGTACTGAAATTTTATTTCAGTAATCAGTAAAACGTTACTGGTACTGCAATTTTTTTCAGTATTCAGTAAAACCTTACTGGTTACTGCATTGTCTCTTTCAGTAATCAGTAACATTTTACTGATTACTGAAAATCGTAATGCAGTAAAAATATACTGCAGTGTGCCCATGTATGGTTTCATTAAATCAATTTTAATGAATGGTTTTCATTAATCCTATCATAATCGTTATGAAAGTTTCATTTGTTTAATGAATAAAATTCATAGTTTGTATGAAATATTTTCGTTGATATTTAATAATTTGCACTTTTTATGATTATTTTAGCATTTATTTATTGAGAAATTATCATTCGTGATATTATTTATAAGGTCTGGGGTCTTTATAGGATCTATAAAATATTTTTATAAAAAAAGTTCGAAAAGTTCGAAAGTAAACATCACATGCTGTTCTGCAAAAGCGATGACAGATTTTTATTAAACTCAGCCTGATTCAGCAAATTTTCGTTACTTGGAATTGGATGACATGTAAAAAAGATATCTAACAAGAAAAGTTTTCCCGAGGCCATCCACCAATGTATCACAGTGGGGAAAATCAACAAATTTGCTAAAGCTCATAATTTTTGACGAATTCGAAAAAAATAAATTTTTTTTTTTTTTTTTTTTTTTTTTTATTTAAATTTATTTTCATCGGGATAAACATTAATTGCATTTATAGTAATTAAATGTGCTAAAGTCCCAAAACTTATTTAACAAATTGTGAAAAGCAATCTGATGTAGGCGTGTCCCTATCCGGATTTCATTCCTGCCTAAGGAAATCTTCAGGGGACTTTGTTATTAGAATTTCTAGAGATATTTGTTATGTTAAATCACAAACTCAATGAGAATTTCTTGTCCTCGTCTAGGAGCGAGATTCAAAATTTAAAATATCAAAGAAAAAACAAAACAACAACAATAAATTGTCACAATTGGCTTTGTCATCTTCCAAATACTACTCTGTTTTTTTGACAGACCTAGCAATGTAGTGACGTTTATTCAAGTAAATCAACAATAGAAAATCATATGTTTTCTATTAGTGTCAGTTAGATTTAAATTTGCACAAGCACCTGCATATTTGTTATTTAAATTTATTTTCATCGGGATAAACATTAATTGCATTTATAGTAATTAAATGTGCTAAAGTCCCAAAACTTATTATAATACTACTCTGTTTTTTTGACAGACCTAGCAATATAGTGACGTTTATTCAAGTAAATCAACAATAGAAAATCATATGTTTTCTATAAGTGTCAGTTACATTTAAATTTGCACAAGCACCTGCATATTTGTTATTTAAATTTATTTTCATCGGGATAAACATTAATTGCATTTATAGTAATTAAATGTGCCAATTATTTGTTGTTGTTTTTGTTTTTTCTTTGATATTTTAAGTTTTAAATCTCGCTCCTAGACGAGGACAAGAAATTCTCATTGATTTTGTGATTTAACATAACAAATATCTCTAGAAATTCTAATAACAAAGTCCCCTGAAGATTTCCTTAGGCAGGAATGAAATCCGGATAGGGACACCCCTACATCAGATTGCTTTTCACAATTTGTTAAATAAGTTTTGGGACTTTAGCTCATTTAATTACTATAAAATTTTTTTATTGATAAAAAAGAAAGAGATTTAATGAATTTTTTTTATGAAATTGTGAAAAAATCATAAAAAATGTTAATGAAAAAAATACCAATATTAAGGAATTTTCATTCAGTTAATGAAATTTTTCATTAAACCAATGAATTGATTTTAATGAAATCGTTTCATTAATACTATGAAGGAAAATTCTATCAGTGTAGGTCTACCTTCATTATTAGCTTTCGTAATGGTTTGTAGAAGCTTATATTTTGGGTTTCTCATAATTTGACCCAAGTATGCCGTTTTTCTTAGTACTTCGTTGTTAGATATAAAGTGGGTTCATGGGATTTTCAGTATTATCAGTTTATATCTATACTGATGCAAATAGATATAATTATATAAAAACCAGATATTACTGTATCCGGATTTTGACCTGATTTAATTGTATATGATTGCATATAAACTTATACATCTAAATATAATTGGATCCGAGTTTTAGTCTAGTAAAATTGCTCTAAATGTTATATTTTTGTATATGATTGTATGAAAAAACTTTTTAATTCTACTTTTTCTAAAAGTTTTAAAAATACACTTCAAAGGCCGCGGGTAGCAACTATAAGTACACAGGTAGAAATGCCCAACCGGACCAAAAAAAAAAATAGATTTGGCAAACCACTGATATTTTTGTAAATCCCATCGTGTTTAAAATAACAAAAGGTACAACTAATATTGTACTAGGAAAACACTATTTCGTTTGTAAAGCACGTGTTTTGCCAGTACCACCTGCAAAATTCTTTGGCAATATATATATTTTTTATACCAATATTACAACCAATGAAAAGTATTTTTTAATATTTTATTATATTTAAATATGATAATTAAAACTAAGATCGACCTGTATTGCTGCTTCTTAAATGTGTTTTATTATACACATTACTCAAAATTACTTTAGTTGAAGCTATTTTAAAATTACAAAATTTTTTTAATTACCAACGTTATGAAAACGGTGGCAAGTTTGCTCAAACTAACGGTTGGTCACTGTTATCAATCGGGTAACAGGACAATACTGTCAGGATTATTAGTCTCATGTTCTTCCAGCGCATAATCGACCGTAGCCGACGCTTTGGCAATACTGTACCGATTGTATTTTTCTGCCTGGGTATCCACAAAATATCTATGCTTTGAGTATGTGATGAAATTTCGCAAATATTTTAAATTCGGAATAGGAATAGAACGATAATATTTACATATAACTATGAATAGGTCAAGATATCGTGTTATCCAAAATGAAGAAATTTTTTTTTGAAAATTACACTATATTGAAAGTGGGTGCAAAGAATATATGCTTTATAGCGAAACTGTGCTAATCAAGGGTCTCTCGATAATTAGCTAATTCGCACCCAACCCTCACTAAGAGAAAAATGTATTAAAAAAAAACACGCAAGGCTTGAAAACTTTAAGCAAGTTTTCTGCAAAGTCGTGTTTTTTCAGTTATGTCAATCTATTAGTAAGAGGAGAGTTTCAAGGTGGGAAAAGATGATGGCAAAACAGTAATTGCGCGAGATGATAAGTCTTACAACAGTTGTTGCTCGCCACCAGATGGAGAGTAGGCGATTTTACTTCGGTGGGGTTAAGTGCTATGGGAACACTGAAGGTGGGCGCGGTGATATGTATGAGAGATAGAAAACCTATACATATTATTTTTCTAAATTCATGTTGTTGTCAGCGGGGATCAAACGCGGGACCATTTGTGTAACAATCCGACGCGCTAAGACTTACATCACAACGCCCATAGGTTTGGGAAGAATGTTTAGAAGGTGACTTTTCCCCATATTTTCCGCTTCCCGTGTTATCTCGTAGTAGCGGAGGTCTACTTGGGAGGAGGAACCTGTATAACTATTTTTCATGTTTCTTACTTTAGCGGTTAGGGTAGCCATAAAATGAAGCCTTTTTTCTTTTGTACTTCCATATTACCTCGTCCCTGGCAAAAATTCCAAATTTCGAAATTAAAAAATTTTCATGCTCCTAAATTAACCTTTTTAGCCAGGCCATTAAGGGGAACATTTTTTCGCTTTAACTTCATCTTCACCACGCTCCTGGCGAAAACTCCAAAAGAACTTTATTAATGAGTTACGCCATATTCCAGGAAACACATTTACTTTGGGCAGCCGTTCCAAAAGGAGACTTTTACCTTTTATACCCAACCCCGTAATAATTTCCAAGAATCCGGTGTTAGCTGATGTCCATGCGGAAGAATGAACTTGAATACCAAACTTCAAGTTCCTTACTTCATGAGTTTGGACAGGCCGCTAAAGAGAAGATTTTTTTCCTTTTATACGATCCGTCAAGGCGCTTCCTATGTTGACCCTCCCAATAGCAATTTCCAAAAATCTCGTCTAAGCGGATGTTTACCGGATGGGGGATCGTAAAAGTCACATTTTCAGTTCCTAGCTTTAGCGGTTGGGCACGACCACATTCCAGGCCAAAATTCCGAATAGTTTCAAAATGTTAAATATAATCCAATCAGTAAATTAAATTAGCCTTCACGTGAAGGAGCACATATTAAATTTAAGGGGGAGATATTTCGCTTTTGCTACTCTCACAATAATTTCAAAACTCTCGTTTTAGCGGTTGGCCATGCCAGAGGTTCAAATTTCAAGTTCATCACGTCAGCGGCAGGCCGTCTAGGTAGAGAATTTTCTACTTTAGGCCCCAACCCTAAGGGATTTCCAAAAATCATTTCAAAGCGGATGTCTACGTACTATTATGAACCATACATTAAATTTCAAGTTGCTCGATATAGTGGTTTGAAATATTAACTTAATTATTATAATTATTTGAACCCCTTAAACCACATTTTTCTTTCTAGAAAATAATGGGCATTCGAGAGCAAATGTATGTTTAAAATTGGTAAGATTTTAATTTTTAGAACAGAGTGCTTTAGTTAATGCATGTATTTTTCAAACAAAGAAAAAATCTTAATAATCTTTAAACACTGACATTAGAATCAGTTATTTTCAATTTGAAAAAAGAAAGATAATTGTATGTACTGAATATTTTCAATTAAAAAAATCCTTTAAACACTATTTTTTTCTAGAATTAAGCAGCTAACATACGAGATATTATAGTATGTATCTTTTTAAAGGTACTTAAACAAGCTTTCCAACGACTTTCATTTTTTCCAGATCAGGAAGGTACTTTTTAAGGAAATCGGAAAAAATACTTTCACCATTCAACTCAACGTAGACATTTTAGTGGATGCGCAATTTTATAGTTAACTTTATTTCTGACTACAGTATAATATATCTAATACTGGAAACTCTTTTTTTTAAGATATTTTTTTTCGTATCTCGAATACTTTTAGAAAAAATTCGAAAGTTTTAATTTTTTAATGAAAATTAGATGAAAATGAAAATTATTTTTACAATTAAAGGGCTTATTGTAAAAACTTGATAAGCCACATTTTATTTCCAAATTGTTTTCTGCTTTTAAAGGTTGAAAGACTTCAAAAATTATAATTTTTACAGCACGTTTATCTTCTACGTTCTTGAAACAAGTGTTTAAGCAATACTTCTATTAAAATTAATGAATGGTGCTCTATAAAACAGCGAAAATACATGAAACAATAAATGTGGCATATCAAGTTTTTACAGTAAGCCCTTCAATTCAAAAAACACTTTTGCAAAAAATGTTCGATTAGGGATTTTAATTTTTATAATAAAATTGTTTTGAGACATCTTAAATACATATTCGCACTTTGGGGTTAGAACTTGTTCCCACGAACCGTGATTTCAATTTTAAAAAGCAAAAAGCCATCAAAACTTCTGTAGTACCAATATTAAAATTTCTTTTTTTGGTGTATTATGTCGGTCAAAATGTATTCCTTTTAAAATGAATAAATAAACATGTACGCTCACTACCACGCCCAGTTACTTATTACACAAGGCAACAATTTTGAAAAAATTTTAGGGGCTTTGAAAACCACTATACAATTTTGATGTATTGTGGTCCCAGTAGTACAAATATGGTTCAATTTTGAAATTCTATGGAGAGGTTTTTTTTTTAAAAATTTTAATTAAAATTATAAATTTTTTTAGACGTTTCTCCACATAATTAATGATAACTAAAAAAAAATTAGTCCGATATTATTCAAATAAATTTAGAAAAACTGAAATTTACATAGCCTTTAATCCGTTAATATATTGCGTTTCAATCGGCTCAGTAGTTTTGGAGTTATAATAAAAAATTGAGGAAAAAAATATTTTTTTTACGTGAAAATAGCAAATTTTTTTGTTTTAAAAAAATCATAAAAAATCGAAAACGTCAAAAATCGTTCAGATTTATTGCTTTATCGCAAAGCCACATGTAATAGGAACAAAATGAGATATCGATCATAAAAATCGATTGATTTTTTTTCGAATTTATTCACAATTAAGTGAATTCGCTCATTTTCACCAAATTTTAGTTTTTTGTCTGATATACATAAAATTGAGTAGTTAATGTTCTTCTTTCGATTGATTGAATTTTGAAAACATTTTCCCTATGCTATGTACAAATTTTCACATCAAAAATGCATTACATAGTAACATTCGTGTATTTTTTGGCAAAACCCTACCTAGAATATACTGATTCTATTCTTCGGAAAGACATTTGTGTTGGATGAGCTTAAATGTAAATAAATAAATAAATTAAATAGTAGAAAATTTATATTTTATTAATCACATTTATTATAATAAATAAAACATGAAAATAAATAAATATGTATTATAAACTACAAACTCTGAAATTTTCTTTTAGTCGATTTTCTACTATTGTTGAATAACGAAGTGTTACTCTGAATACTCCAGCAAAAATCAGCCATCATGTGTGCATCCCAGCGACCCTGGTATCGTTCCTCCATTGTCCGGATATCTTGGTGGAATCGTTCGCCCTGTTCTTCACTCAAGTCTCCTAGATTTTCAGGAAAACGATCTAAGTGACTGTGCAGGTAGTGTACTTTGATGCTCATGTTGCATCCAAGATTCTGGAAGTGAGTTAACATCTCTTCAACGTGCGCAACGTAATCATCACCCTTGTTATTGCCTAAGAAATTTTGAATAACCCATACAAACGAATCCCATGCATTCTTCTCAATTTCTGACATTGAACTGCCAAATTCAGTATCGTTCACCAATTTGCGAATTTGTGGGCCATCAAATATGCCTGCTTTCAGCTTTTCCATACTTAGATTGGGAAACTTCCTTGAAATATACTGGAAACATTCACTATCTTTGTTAAGTGCTTTAACATATTGTTTCATCAGACCAAGTTTAATGTGAAGAGGGGGGTAATATGATGCGATCTCGGGGCACTAGAGCCACATTTATAACATTTGGCGTACCTGTAACTAGTGTTTCCCTAGAAGGCCATTGTTTTCTCTTCCAATGTTCTGTTTTAGCTCTGCTGTCCCATAAACATATAAAACAAGGATATTTTGTAAAGCCGCTTTGTTGGGCTAAGAGGAAATTTACCATCTTAAGATCAACACAAATTACCCACTTATGTTCATCATACTTTATCTTCTTCATGACCAATGCAATTACAGAGTATTCTTCTTTTACTTTGGTTGAATGTGCGATCGGCAAGGAGTGAAATTTAGTTCCATTATGCAAAAGGACACACTTCAAGCTGCGTTTTGATGAGTCGATAAATAAACGCCATTCGTTTGAATCATATTTCTGTAAGCCCATGGCAGTCATCAAACCAGAAATATCTGTGCAGTACACAAAGTCATCCTCTTCAGCAAAATAATGAAGTAAGTCTTTTTCTCGAGTACGGTAATACGAAACTTTAGTTTCTTTAGTTATGAGACCTGTTTCTTTCATCCGGGACGCAAGTAATTCAGAAGATCTTTTCGACAATCCAAGGTCTCTAATTACATCATTAAGCTGATCTTGATTCCATGGTCTCGGAGAGAAATGTTTGTGTGGGATGAACTCGTCATTTTCAGCTGTAGATGGTAGTGCTGGATCTGACATATCTGATTGGTAAGACATACTTGAGGTTGAGTGTCCTGGTGAAGATGAAAGCACAGTACTACAGCTTGCACCCCAATCTTGAGCATATTCTATTTCTTGTGAATGTAGAACTGCAAGTGTAAACCCATCAGCAGACCTCGTGGGGTAAGACCATCGCATATGTTTTCCAAAACCGCTTTTTGTACTTAAACAAAAATAACACTCGGATGCGTGGTTCGCTGTTTCTCTCCATAGCATAGGCTTCAAAATTTCCAAGTGTCGTCTGTAAAATGAAAAAAAAAAAAATTGAAATCAGGAATATGAAGAATTCAAATTTTAATTAAGAAATATTGTAATTATAAAATATTCCAAATCTATTAATTTATACTTACTTTACGTTAGAAGACTTCATAGATAAATTCAATCGACATGGAATGCATATAGTACTCGGTGTCCAATGCTGGTTCAAATTGTGCGGATAGATATTATAGCAATCTTGATATGACTTTTGCAATGAAGTTAAGAAGCACTTCTGTTTTTTCCCGGTGATATATTGGCCGCACACATAACAAAATAAATCTGGATCGTTTTTACATAAAAATGTTCTGGCTTTCTGGCTCATTTTATTAATATTTGAAAATTGTTTTTAACTTCTTAGCTGTATGACTCTAATTTTTGTGTAGGTATTAAATGATGTTTGCGTTATCGCAAACACTTCTTGAATGAAATAAAAAGGGTCAAGGAGATCTTATAAATACTGATACTATAATTTGGGATAACCCTTTGTGTGGATACAGTTTGTGTGTGCTGCAAATTTTTTATTATTCCCAAGAATCCTAAAAAACATTAAGGACTTTTATGAAAAAAAAAAAATTATCCGTTACAGGTAGCTAACGGAAAATAAGAGCACTTCAGCGTTCACGCACATTTATGAGCGTTTTATTACTATCCTACCGCAATCGTAAAAATTAAACAATCTTTTGTTTATTACTTATTTTTTTTTAATTATTAGAATCATAAAAATGTCATAGAGGTTTTTCCCAAAGGGGTTTTGCCAAAATGCGTGTCGTAAAATGCACCTGAGTTTTTATGTTCTGCATTTTCATTATAGTAGGTACAATTTTCTACAGTGCTTGTAAATATGCGATACCTTCAATTAATTGTAAATAAAAATGTAAAGCATGCATCGATTTTTATGATCCATATCTAGTTTAATTCGCATGATATGTAGCTTTACTACAAAAAAATAAAAAGTAATATTTTTTGCAGTTTTCGATTTTTTTTCCAGATTTTGTTTTTCAAATTTTTTTTTTTTTTAGCATTTTTTTTTTTTTTTAGCATTTTTTTTTTTTTTTGCTAACAATTTGTTTCATAACTTTGAAACTATTGATCGCATTAAAAAATTTGTACACGTTCTTTAAAGATATTGTAAACCTTAATTTTTGTAAATTTAATTTGACAAAATCGGACTAGTGTTTTTGAGTTATGACAACATAAGTGGAGAAATGGCTCAAAATATTGTCAATTTTAAAAAAAATTTTTTTAAAAAAAAATTATCCATAGAATTGAAAAATTTTACCATTTTTGTACTTAGGCAGCCATGATGCATCAAATCTATATAGTGGTTAGTCAAGCCTTTTTTGCTT
>CM037852.1:166206267-166247838 GCA_021234595.1 Delia radicum
TTCGACAAACAGACGGACATAGCTAAATCGGCTTAGAATTCGATAAGAATAAAGAATATATATATATTCTTTTTCAAAAACTTTTCGCATTTTGATTCAAAATATTCAGCTTTAATCGTTTTTGAATGAAGCACACAATGTAATTTAGCCAGATAAAGAAAAGAAACAAATTTGGGTAAAATTTATTTTGTTTTAATATTCGTTTTTTTAATTCGATTTTTTCACATTCAGGCGTGATTACGCTTCATTCACGTAATCTCATTTGCTGACCTCTACTGTTAAGTAATAAAGTCATAAAAATTACATGAAAATGTCAGATTTTTCACCCAAGTTTTTAGATTTTTTAGCTCCTAAGATACTTAAAATAATAGTTTTTATAAAGTGGAACATTTTTTTGATCCATTTAAATAAAGTGTTTATATTCTTTTCTTGTGGTCATAATTTAAATTAAGTTTAATGGGTATATTTTTGTCCCCCGTCCACTAATTGTTAACTATTTTTTTAATAAAATTAAAGATAATAATAGTCTAATAAAATGTAGGTGATATTTTCCGAAAATTATGAAAGGTGTTTCTCTGTAAATATTTTTATGGGTCCTTTTTGGCCAAAAGTGTAAAAATTAACAATATTTGGATCAAGTTATATAAAATGGTTAGGTTTATTAAGTAAAATTTTTTTTATATAAGGGCTTTACAATCTTGTGGTTATAATTAATATTAAGTTCCTTGGGTCTTTTTTGACCCCAGACCACTAAGGGTTAAATGCATTTTTAGATAAAAGTAAAGAAAGTTTTTTTCGAATCAAATTTAAATGATATTTTTAAAAAACCAATGCAAGTTTTAGTTAAAAAAATTAAAATTTTGTTTAAACTCGCATTATTATTTTTACAATTTTTTTCTTCTTTAATAACAACTATTATATTATAAAAATAGCAATCGACATCTCCAAATTTGGCATTTTAAAAAATATTTAAAATTAAATTTTATCAAATTCGTGAACCATTTTGGATTCCAGGCTAAAGTGGGTTAATGATTTCCGATGAAGTCAGAATTGCATATCTGAATAATTTTGAGTATGTATATTAAATGAATAAATGAAGTAAAAACAAAATTTTTTTAGAACTTTAAATTTGGGGAATTTTTTATGAGGCACGGATTAACGTTTTCCAAAAAAAAACGATTTTTTTTGATTTGGAACCATTTGTAA
This sequence comes from Delia radicum, assembly GCA_021234595.1. Taxonomy (NCBI): domain Eukaryota; kingdom Metazoa; phylum Arthropoda; class Insecta; order Diptera; family Anthomyiidae; genus Delia; species Delia radicum. The sequence continues at coordinate 166,207,474 of CM037852.1, forward strand.
TAAAACTGAGGGGTGTACTAAACGAAACTCGACAAATCGTTAAGGGACATCCTATTGTGCATGTATTTATTACGTACCGTTGGATTCGCAATTCAAGACTTTTATTTATATCCAAAATGTATATATGTTATTTGCACCAAACACGAAATAACGCAAAAACAAAAATGGGGTCTGATTTGGGGCTAAAATTGGCGAATAGGGCACAGTTGTTAAATTGTCATTACTTATGCCATGACGTTATAATTTAAATAACAGTGAATTAAAAAATATGTTTGTATATGTTCTTTATCTCCAACTTACCCATACTATCAACTGCTAAATAGTGTCTACCCTCACAATGTGCAGCCACCGAAATAATATGAATTTCAGATAATTCTTCAATTAACATTGGCTCCGTTTCGGGTTTAGAAATACGCCATGTATACATTTTACCATCTTGGGTTAAAAATAAAACATATTCTTCTGAAAGAACCACCTGTTGTACTTGAAAACAAAAATTCAACACGGGCGCCGAATATTGAGAGCATATAGTGTGAACACCAGGTATTGGTATACCAACAGCTGGATCAGATGTAAAACCATATTGATTGGGATTTAATGATAGCCAACCCAAAGCATATATACGTTGTTCATGAAGCTGGGGTGTTGTGCTAGTCGTTAAATTATTATTGTTATTAGAAGTGGTAACACTTTCTTGAGAATTCTGATTGGGTAGTGTTGTAGTTTTACCACATGTCGCTGTAGTCTTATTTGTTGGTTGTTGTATAAAATGTCCCGATGGCATATGTGGTTTAGCCAAACGATCTAAATGAGATATTATTACCACGGCGGCTTGTTTTAAGTCTACATTAGATGTTTCCTGTTCGGGTAGAGTTAGAAAACGTAGAAAACATTCTGTAGCGCTGGAGGGTAAAACATCAGAAGCTGCATTAGAAGTTAAACCATAATTGCCAATGGCTTCATAACGTTTTAGTATCGGCACTAACGGGGCACCAGCATTTTGGGGTACATCACGATTATCATCAGTCGATTTATCTTTATCCCAAAGTGTTAACAGTAGAACGACAGCTTCTAATGTCGCTGCTAAGCTGCCCTTTTGTGCTCCCAATTCGAGCAGTAAACATAGTGCTGTATGACGATCTTCTTTGGGTGCTGTACATCGATTGCCCATAGGATCACCCAAGGCAACTTGGCGTAAAAATTTTATAGAACGTTCTAAAACTTCTATCCATAGTGGTGAAACCTAAAATGATAAACAAAAAAAAAATACTTAAAAGGGGAAAAGCATAGATAGCCGGAAATAATTAAATAAAATAAAAAATTTGTATATCTTGCACTACACCGGCGATTATGACCGAAATTTTTTATGCTTTTAAAAATTTTTAAATGAAATATTGACTCGGGAGTGCAGTTCACTTAGATATTCAGTTCACGCAATACGTTAGACAATTTCAATTGTTATCAAATTACACCGTGTTTTAAATACTATCCAAAATTATGAAACACGTTCTAAAATTACAAATTTTAGATTATGTGAAAAACCATAATCTTGTAAACAATTGCAATCAATATGCATACAGGAAAAGTCATAGTACTTCGGGTATACTTTTAGTTATTGCCGAAACTGTTATCGCTTGATCTGGTAAAGGCCTTTGATCGCCTGGACCATTTAATTTTAACTACGAAGCTGATACGGAAATTTAACTTTTCAGTCATGGCGTGCAAATTAAAAATTTGTATTTAAAGGATAGACAGCACTTTGTAAGGGTTGGTAGTGTTGATTCAGATGTTATTTCTACTTATTCTGGAGTTCCTCAGGGGTCGGTCATTGAACCAATTTTATTCTCAATGTATCTGAATGGATGCGTTAGTTTTTAGGATCTTAATCTAGTATTAAGATCTAATTGTAGAGAATTTCCCTACATCCTAGAGGCAGTTGTCAATTTCATTCTTGATCGGCTAAACAATTGGACGATATATAACAAACTTTCCATAAATCCTTCGAAGACCAAGGCTATTAGTTGCTTATCCGGAAATTCAAATTTTGCGCTACGATTGTCTCAATTTTGATGAACAAATTGATTTCGTATTTTCTAGAGTTACATTGTATTACACATGCCTTTAAAGGTTAAATTTACTCTTGCTCACTCGTTATTGATGTACCATGTTAACTATTGTATTGAAATCGACTGTGGTACATTTGGATACAATCTGGATAAGCTTGAACGTATTGTTTGTTAAGAGCATTATTCGTTTTGTGCATGGCATTAATTATCGTGACCATGTTTCAACAGCAGTAAAAACGTTTTTGGTTGTTCCTTTCATCAACACTTACAGTTGCGCAATTTACTATTTTTTTTTCCAAAATAATTTACAATCGCGTACCATATTATTTATATGTCAGATTTCCTTTACCAGATACACGTAAACACCTCAAATTGTCGAACCTTATTTTTTCTTATTCTGTTTTTGAGCGATGATCATTTCTTATACGTACGGCCAGAAACTGGAATTCTTTACCGAACAACAATTTACAATACTTTTTATTAACACCTAGTGTATTTAAGAATAAATTGCTATATTACTTTCAGAACATTGACAAGTAGACTATTGAATAAGGTTTAAGGCCATCAAAGCACCGATATGTACTCTACTAATGATGATCCAAAGCCTTGCCAAAGAAAGAAAATTGCACGATTTTAAATAAGTTCATACGTATACATTATCCTGTTCTAAGGATTAACACATTATACACTAATATTTATCTTAGCCTTAAAATACTGTATTATAAATTTGAATTTGTATTTTATATTCTAGCAATACATTTGGCCTTAAAGGCTTATAGTATTGTAAATAAATAAATAATATTGTTAATTTTTAAAAGTTATTGTTTAGTCCTAATGTCTAATACAAGTCAGAAGGAATTATTTGTCCACTTTTAATTTTTCGATCAAGGGTGACCTTTCTGTGAAAACTCCCATATGATATTTTCTGAATTTCATATAAAGTTTTATCAATTTCAAATAAAAAATCTCAATTTCAAATAGAAAGTCGCATTAGGTGCGTTCGTTTACCCCAAAATTTGTACTGAATTTTACTCAAATGCGTTCGCGTACACATAAATTTGCAAAAGAGAGCATCTAATGAGAGAGTAAAGTGACAGTTGTCAGCAAAGAGCCTACAAATTTTTACTGAACAAATTTTTGCCAGTAAAATCCAGTAGAAAACTAAAACATATGATTAAATTAAGTAAGCAAACAAAAATAAGCAAACGAAAAGCATACATTTAGTAATAAAAACATTTAAAAGATCAAAAGCTGAATTAAAAGTGCGGCAGAAACTAAAAATAATTATTTTCAACCTAAAACAAATTAACGCAGTCAGTTACTAGAGTAAGTTATTAGAGATCAGTTAGAGATGTACTCAGTTCTAAGATTTTACTAATGTTTTACTAATTTATTTTGCTAAAAAAATTGTGTTGATTAGCACATCAATAGTGTGAACGACAACCAGACTGAAAGATATACGCAGAATGAATTAGATGTCGCTGCATGTCACGATGTAGTAGTGACGAGGAAAATTATACTAAACAGTACAGCTCTAGTAAGACACAAAATAAAAAAATCAACCATGGAAGATTTTTTTATCTGTTTTTCATACATAATACAAAATTGTGGATTAAAACAATTTAATATATTAATTAAATAAAAGACAAAATAATAAATATGCAATAAGTAGACATACTAAAGCGAAAGACAAAGACATACATCTTAGGTAGATTTTTCCGTTTCCTTTTTCTTATTGCAAAAAGGGTTGTATGTTTTATATTTTGTTATTTTTTCGTTTCGCTTCTATAATTCTCTGCGGCATTTGCGTTCCTTTAAAAGATAGCATCGTTTAGACAATAATTGATGTAAGTAGTTCAAAGATAATTTCGTTTATGTTATATATAATTATTTCTATATATTTGAAGATATTACATTAATTCATATCGTCAATTTGGGAGTATGAAAATTTTTATATTTTGTAATGTATTGTAAATTATTTTAAACAGAATCACAAAAATATGTTTTATGATTTTCAGCAAATACATAAACTAAAGTATATTTTTTCTACAAATTTTTGAGTTTTTTTTCAGTCTACTAATATTCAGCAAAAATTTTATTAATTTTTACCAAGGGTTTTTTAATTTCTAATCTACTAAGTGTTAGCAAAACTTTTGCTGAATCTACTAATTTTGTTGCTGAAAATCAGCGAGCTGATTATCAGCAAAACATTTTGCTGACATTAGCAATTTTTTTGCAAGCACCCTCCTGACTAAAATTTTGCTGACTCAGCTAAATTTTTTGCTGACTTTATTTGAGTGTAGTCTAAATAACACATATTTTACAACACTAAGCTTTTTAGCGCTCATATGTTTGAATTAACCTGCAAGTTTTCCGTTCGTTTACTTATTTGTGCAAGAGCCAGTTTTGAGATTAAAATTTTCATGTTGCCCAAAATTTACTCATCTACTGGATTTTACTGGAAAAGTAAACAAACGCACCTAATAGGTGCGTTCCCGAAATAGATCTATCAACACATTCCTGAAAGTGGCCAATTAATAAATTTGAAAACAAAAACTCTATAAATTATTTGTTAGGACAATTATCCTAATAAAAAAATATATAGAGTATGGCCTCGAACTTGAATAATTTTCATTTTCATTCTCATTTTTATTTAAAATGTTTGCAATATCAGTTGAAAATGGTGTAGCTTAAAATCCATCAAACAATTCTCTGAATATAAAATAGAACTAGTTAAACCTCATCCGAAAGAAATTTCTAATAACTGTTCGGAATAATATATCATTTTAAAATATAATAATAAAAAAATATTATACCACACTCACCTGTGAAGTATCAAATAACAAAGCTTCTGGTAGATCTTGTAATGATTCCAAAGCTTCACACAATAGTTCACTGCACATTTCAGTATCCTCGCCAGAACGCCAGGCACGACGTAAAAAGAAGAATGAAAAATTTAAAGCTGCCCTAGTACAAACTCTAGCCAAACCCAAGGTGGCACGTTCACTTTCACGACCCGGAGAACGTAATTCTTGTGAAGATTGTTGAGGATATTTAGCAAAACGTTCACGATTTGATAAACGACCCTCATCATTAAATTTATTTAATGGCTTATCCGAAGTATTTAAAAATGGATTATTCGAATTGGTGGTTGGCTGTAGCAAAGGTAAGTCCGAGGTTTGTAGTAATTGTTGCTGCAGAAGAGTTTGTTGTTGCTGTAGTTGAGCTTGTTGTTGTTGTTTGCATCTTGCCAACGACACAAAGTAACGTTCATAGATAAAAAGTTGTTGCCGTAGATGTATTGATGATAGACAATTGCCAGCAGCTTGTAAAGAAATATCATGTAATTCGTTGAGTAGCGTTCGTTGACATTCTACTTTTGCGGGACCATTGGGTGTTTGACCCCATAACCACGATTCAAAAATGGCATCACTTGCTATACGTTGTGCTGCCACTGCGGCCGCCTGAGCTGCAGTAGTGATTTTCTTAATAGTAGCATCTGAATCCAAAGTATGACAGGCACTACAATTGCAGGCCGATAATGGACCACAAAAATCATTGGGACAGCAGGAACATTGTAATTTCTGTACACCACAATAATGTTTTCCATCATCTCCCAAATATGATAAATTTCCAGCTGCGTTTAAGACAGCGGCAGTGGGTGAGGAAACTAATTCACAATCCTGTATTAAGTTATTCCAAAGTACAGCAGCATCTTCGGGATTACGTAGACTGGTTATTAAATCAGCCCTTACCCATTTCGTATCGAGATATGGCAAAGGTCTTAAATACAAATCCGTATTATTGGTATTTGTTGTCATTTTCTAACTCCAACAATTTGAAGAATTCGTATTTTGAAAATTTTTTTTAATATTTTTTTTTTTTAATTTTTGTTTATTGTTTATTCCATATTCTACGCAATTTTAATTCCAGCTCTATGAGATCAATTTTCAATCCAAATATGTATGAAAAACTGTGTTTCATTAAAAACAATTAATACATAAAATTAAATTTGCAAATGTGATTTGTTTATTTTCAATGCCTTTAACCTCACGTTGTTTTTAAAAAACAAAATTCTTTACAACAAAAACCCCATTTTATTGTTTATTTATATATACAAAACACTCACGATCCGTACCCCATCTCCCCCGTAAACAAATGTATTAAGCTCCCTTTAAAAAAAAAACGAATTAGTGAGTGGTTTGAGGTTACTATAGCAGCGATGTGGAGTCTTGATTTTGTTTTGTACCTGGGTATTGATAAATGGTGTTACCAGATATGTGTGCTTTGTTTTCCCCAGCAAATGGGGAAATTATAAAAAGAGTTTACAAAATCTTGTTTAAACTAGATTACGGGTGTAATGTAAACGCAGGCCAAAACCTTTTTATAAAAAAAACATTGAGTATTCACGATCGTGACGATTTGACTCGTAATGCCCATATAACCGGCTTTCGATTCAAAAAAGAACTTTATATGGGCATTTTTTTTTTCTTTTTATATTTTTGTGTATAATGTAAGTTGATCTAGTTATATTTGTTATATTTAGTAAAATATAGAAAAAAATCGAATCACGTGATCCTAAAATATAAACATTTAAAGAGGGCGACGTGATGCAAAAAAAATATTGGGTTGTTTTTTATTTTTATACAAAAAAATCCATTTCTGCGAATTGCGCCAGACTTTTTTGATAAAACTTTTTTTAATATGATTTGGAATACTTTAAGCCTGTTTTACAATTTGATGAATTAATGAAACTTTTTTGATTTTCTTTTACAACCCATAGAGTGAAACGTAACGTAGAGTGATGAGACACAAGGGGAAATTTACACGCTGTCTATATTTACTATTTCCCAATATTGGTGATACAAATTATCATATTATGCTAAATTCTCTTTTGAAAATGACATAAAAAGTTTTCGAAAATATTGCGAAAATCCGAAAAATTGGTATAAAAATGTGAAAAACGTCAATCAAAATTTTAAAAAAAAAAATCAACTTTGATGAGCTTTAGAAAAACGGAGTTGATTTTATTAATTCGGGGAGATATCATTTTTGTAGAGAATTTTATTCCCTACAAAACTATACCAAGGGCTTTCTTCAATTTATTATATTTGTTTATATAGAAAAAAACAGGAGGAACAATTTTTTTGTCATCGAAAGTTATTATTTTTGCGAGCGCTAACTGAAAAATAAAGATAGAGGGCTGAAATTTTGCCACAATTATTTTTTTGTGACCGACAACATAATTTTCATATGGGACCAACATAAATCATAATCGCTTTATTTGGCACAGTCTAGTAAATACCCAATTGGTAAATAACCGTAAAATTGGGTAAATTGGATAAAAATGGGTAAATACCTGGGTCTATTGTTTGTTAATATTCTTCAAGTTAGGATTGTTACAAAAAGGCGTAACAACATTGAACATGAGAAATGGGATGTAGCTCAGAATTGTGATTATTTTTCATATTAGTATTTTTCAAACAAAAATTGAAAAAAAAAATCAAAGCCAACATAGTTATTCAAAAAAAAAAATAAAGTTACTTTTTACATACAAGTGTGTTGTTACGCCTTTTTTGAAATTGATGCATTTGTTGTTACGGCCTTTTAAATTTCGTTCATAAAATCGTTATTTCTTGACTTATAAGTGTAAAATTTTGTAGGGACATGTAACTTAGTCAAGCAAAATCTCGATTTTGAATTTTTTTATTGTTACGCCATTTTGCATTTTAAGTGCGATTTTCGAGGGTCGGTAACAAAATTTTAGATTTTTAAAAGTAAAATAAATTAAAGAGAAAAATATGATCAGGAGAAAATCTAACAAAATCTGGGTATTCGATAAATTGTATCACGACAGTAAAAAGAAAATAAGCAAATACATAAGAAAATACACAGTAAAACAAATCTTCAAGGAGAAAAAAACAACAACTTGAGAATGAAAGGCTAGAGTTAATATACACAGATGGATCTATAAAAGATGATCTATCAGGAAGTGACATCTATCATCCAAGATCAAACACAACAAAACTGTTTAAGTTATTCAAAAAATTCTCTTCAATCTCGGTAAAACTTATAATGATTGGAAAAGCAATTGAGTTTGCAATTAAGAACATGAAACGAATCGCAATATTATAGCCCTAAAAGTAACAAAAGCAATGAAATTTGTAAGAGGATCCATAAACTATCAGACTCGAGCACTGTTCTGGAAACTAATGCAATTAACACATAGTATCCAGTGAAAAGAAACTGTAGATACTGCCGCAAAAAGAGCAAACGGAGGCAGTAATGGAAAGAAATCTATGGACTGAATGGAAAAGAGAATATGTTAACATAAGTCGAACACGAGGAGAAAACTAGAAAAATGTTATCAAATATAAAAAAACGTGGTTTGTTGATAGTCCTACGGGTATCAATGCCATTAATTAGACAATTAAATAGAATTATGACCCGACACTCCTTTAGTTCTCACGCTCTGGCGAAAATTCATGTTGTAGATCAGAGTTAACCAAAACTCTCAATAAATGAAATGCGTCTGTATTGGATAAGATAATATTTCCCAGCAAACACAAAACTATGCATTACAAATGTAATGAATTTTACTTTTAAAAGCAAAATGGAAATGAAGTTTAAAAAAAGTAAATAAAATTAAATACAAAATATGCCTCAGTTTTTACAGAATTAGGCAATTTTTTTCACACATATTTGACTGGTGGAGTTTAATTTACAATTGAAACTTAAAAAACTAAGTTTATTTAGGCATTATAAATTAAGTTTTCCAAATTTAAGATTTTGTAACAATTTCTTTTTAACAAAATATGTTTTAAATTTGAAGAACTTAATTTATTTCTCTGCTTTGAACAAATAAATTTTAAGTCGGAAAAAATTTGTTTGCAGCAATATGTAGAAGGAAAAAGGGATATTAATTTCAAAGCATTTCTTTTTAACTCTGGAAAATCGAAATCATTTAGATTTTTCCAGAATTCTATTCCCATTTTTCCCAGAGCTTGGACTTCGGTTCGAAGAAATATAATTTCTGATTGTATATCGAACTCATATTGAGTAACATCACAGTTATAAGGGTTATTAAATACTGTACTTTCATCTAAGCAAAACGAAAGAAATTTACAATTTATCAATTTTTCTTTAATAGAAGACTCCAAAGAATTTCCTATTTGGGCAATACGCCTAGCCACAGTTTGGGGTAACAAGGGAATTGACTTTATGAAATCTGTTCTATAATTTAACGTTTGAAAAGTTTTTTGTAAAATATTTTTTGCTAGCATTCCATCCATAAATGGTCTGCCTTGCTGAGCGATTTCCAAGCTTATTTGGCTTGAAATCTGCACTTTTAATTTTTAATTTAGCAAAATTTCATCATTTTGCTCTTCTTGCAGAACCCATTCTTTAATTATTTGCATATAAAGGTTTTTTTGCTCAAGAAAAAACATTTTCCTTTTTTGCTCTTTTAATTTATTTATTTCTTTGTGAAAAAGGTCAAAATGCCTTTTAATTGAAAATGTTTTCTTTGTTTTAAATGTTTGGTAACATAAAATGCATTGCATGTTACCAAAAGCATTTTTAATGACAAAACAAAAATTTCTGTCTTCCATTATACTATTTTGTTTGCTGGTTTATTTTGAAATTAAATCAAAGCTGAAAAAACAATAAAGCTGAAAAAAAAGCAGTAAGCATCCGCATATGTGCACTCGTTAACACTCAAATAACGACTGAAATCAAACTGAAATAGAAGAGCACAAGCGTCGGTGTGAGTTTTTTTTATTGTTTTTGTAGCACAATTGTGCACAGAAAATGAATATTTGGATTACTCTGTTGTAGATGACGAAAATTGAGCGACTCTCACATTATTTTTAAATATACGGAATTTTCACAACAAAGGACGAAGTACCCAGACTTAATAAATAACAACAATATAATTGACTTATTCATCAATGATAATTGATGAAGTTTGCAAATATAATTCACAGTTGTCGTAATTCTGATGGATTTTTATCTTTGATTCTTTATTGGGCTAGTAACTCCAAATCGGAAAAAAAAATTGACATAAAAAATTTTTTTATAATAATTTGTATATAAGATCTTATTCCTTTTGGTACGCTGAACATAAGTATTTTCAAATTTCTGAAATCTGAGAAGGATTTTTGTAAGAGGATCAAATCGAAGCCTTTGCATTTAGGAAAGAGATAGTGTAAAGAGATAGTGTATTGACATTTTTAAAGCCGTATAAAACTTTTCGTAATTTAAACTCAAACTAAATAAATTCTTTCGAAGATCCGCGATCGTGCTATTAAATTTGCTCCGTGGAGATTTTTGTAAATTCACAACTCCTAAAAATTTAATTAAACTCTTTAAATACTATCTGGTAACACCATGGATAACGTCACTTTTTTTTGTTTGTGTAATTGTATGTGTATACAATTTAGAATTTTTCACAAATGACCGTGTAACAATTATTTATTATTTCACTCAAAAACTAATTAAAATCTTTCGTTTTTTTAATAATTCACGTAACTTATATATATTTTTACAATAATTTGCAATAATTTTGTTAAAAATCGAAAGATTTTTAAGACTTCGTACACTTTTTTCACACACAACTCCACCTTAATTTTTTCTGTTCTTTCTTGTCTGACGGTGGAAAAAAAATTATTTGCAATTTTCTTTGATTTAATACTAATTCTTTTAATTTTTCTTTATAAATTATATGATATTTTACTTTATATTAACTATTTCAGATAGTTTTTGTTAATTATTTGCAATTTTAAAAAGACTACTTTAAACAAATTACTAAGCGTCCGCACAATTGTAGAAATTTTTTCATGTATTAATGCAAAAAAGCCAACGACAAAATAAAATGTATGAAGAAAATATTTTTACGAATTGTCAATTTGCTGTCAAATTGTTATTTTATTTTTTTGGGGAGAGTTTGAGCAAAGAATAGTGTGTAAAGTAAAATGCAAGAAAAAGAGAGCGGTTTTTTGTTTATGCCTCTCTGTTTACGTTTTAGGGTAGCAAAACAAAAGCTAGAAACACATATTCATAAACAAAATCGAGAGAGCTTAACCTTCTTCTTTAATAAAATCAATCACCAGAAATTGAGAACATTGACAGCTAAGCATATGGTCAGTGCTGCCACATAATTAGCTCAAATCGACAAAATCGTAATTTTTAAAATGAAGAAATCGTTAAAAAATCGTCAATCCTAAAACTTCTTAAGGTGAACATACACTTTGCAATATTATTGCAAGTATTATTGTCATTTTGGCCCACACAGTGCAAAAATATGGCACCACACTTTTATTCTGTTGTAGAAGGTTTAAAAATTGCACAATTTCTTTTTTGCGCAATAAGAATCGAAATCTTTTTGATTTTTTCCAATATATTGTACAACCTTCTAATATGACATACACACTGGTAATATTTTGCACAATAGCAAATGTTGCACAAGAATATTGCGTAGTGTAATGTCACCTTTATACACAAAAAAATCTAGTTTATCAAAAAAAAAAAAATGGGTATAATGTTACGAAGTATAGTAGGAGCATTTCAACTAATAACTACATATTTTCAGTAAAGTTTGTCAGTCAACTTAGGAAAATGATTTGTATAAAAATATAATGTCATTTAACTAAAAAAAAGGTAATTCTTCCTCTTTAATGTATGGCAATTAACCAGTACATATATCGTAATAAAATGATCCATTCTATTACATAACAAACCCAATATAGTTTAATTAATTGTCCTTTATATTCAGATCATATATACTGTTTTTTATTATTTTATTAAAAATTATTTTATTTATAATATACATATAAGAGAAAAACGACATTAATTTTAAATAATACCTAATATAAATTCATTCACTTCTTCCAATTAGCTCCAAGAAAATATATGCTACCCAATTTCACAACTGCAATGACGTTGAGCTATATAAAAATAAAATTGGGATTAGAATTCAGTTGTTTAATAAATAACTAAAATAAATTTACCATTTTTCAGATTTTTTTCGGTAACATTTTTAGATGAACCATTTATAAGATTTTATTTATATTTAAATAAAATTTTATGTAATATATATTTTACTTCACAGACTATTTTGTGTTGTATTTTTTTTATTCCAAAATTTGAACATATAAAAATGGTGTTCCAAAAAAATATTGCTTTTGCAGGAATAAAAAACATAGATTAATTTTTATTTCAAAATGATTTAAATAATTCAAAAATTTAAATTTTTGAGCTTCCCTTCCAAAAGTGTACAATTCTTTGGCGTTTCGTTATTTTTTCAATAAAATTAAAATTATTAATGAAAAATAACAATTATTTATTCTTGTTCGGGTCATATTATTTCCTTATTATGAACTAACAAGTAAGTGCTTTTTTTAAAAGAAAAATGTTTTCTTCACTTTCAAAAATGAAAATACGATTGTTTCGGGGATTTTCCAGATCATTATAGGTTTTCTTAATAAAGTGTGGCAATACATCCAGATAAAACATAAAAAATTCATATAGGTAATCTGTATTTTCTGCCAAGTGCAACACAAAATATGTTTTTAAGTTTATTTTTAGTAAATACTTTTTCATTTACTGTATAAAATTTATGATCGAATCATGAATTTTTTAAATACACAAAGTCTAAAATATTCCAAAATTTATTACGTTTTTACTCAAAACATAAATTATGGCTGGTTTTTATTAAAACACTGAGGGTGTTCACGATGGCAAATCACCGACGTAAGTACCCTTACTACTACACAATTTTCAAAACGGTAAAAAAAAACACTCTATTTTCTCCAAAAAAAAATTAAAAATCAGTTAACTTAAACGAATGTAATTTTCATATATTTTAAAACAAATATTTGTTCACGGACTTATACAAAATTAAAAATTTTTAAATATCTGCAACCGTCAAGGATTTTTATTCTGTAAAACTTTCAACTTTAGTTGCTAATATTACCACTAGAGGGCGATTTAAGGCATACAAAACATTTTCTAATGCAGCAATGTTCTATATATCTGCAAAGTTTGGTTGAAAAATGTCCATCGGATCTTTGACGTGTTTTTAATGCGCTAAAATTATTTATGAAAAAAACTTTTAAAATTTTTAAAAATTGTCAATTTCCATAAGGAAATGTTTCGAGTTGTAGTTGTCTGTTTGAAAGAATTTCATTCATAATTTTAATAAAACTAATTGATACTATAAACAAATATAAATAAATCAAAAACGTGAAAAACTAAATTTTCATACTGTTCAATAAATTTTACCTTTGATATTTTTTCTCATTTTTTCCAAGTTTTAGTCATTTTTAAATGGTTTACGCGTCACTTTAGCTGTTCTTGTCTATTTCGGACAATTTTTAAACATGTTTCATAACAAAAAATATCGTTTATTTGTCGCAATTAAAAAAGTTACCATTAAGCAGCTTTAAGCAACACATAAAACATTTTAAGAACCATTTTAATTTAAATACTAATTTTTGTCGATCTTACTTCATTTTGTAACATTTGTATGTGCTTTCAGAGTTTTTTAATTTAGGTCCACTATAGGGTACATGTTCCCTATTGTGAATCTTTTCAAAATTGTTATTTAACTTTTGTAAATTAGTTGCTATAAGCTATAATTTAATATAATTAGTTGTCTATAGGATGATGTATTTTAAATAATATACCTAGTTTTTTATATATAGACCAAATACCAGGTGTATTGTCACGTTAGGAAACATTCTCTTATTAAAACAATATCCCACTTGTAACAATGAGGCTATTGACAATGGTTATTTGCACACGATGCAAATACAAACAGACGATTATTTGTATTCTCTCAGCTATGAGCAGTATTGACGATGTAGACTGTGCACTATTGCATCGTGTGCAAATTACCATCGTGAGTGCCCTTAAAATTTTATTTTGACGTTTTTCTACAAGTTTGTGACGATATTTCAAAATATGATTTGACGATTTTTGTAGAAAATTTGACGATTTAAAACTCAACGAACTTGGCAACACTGCATATGATTTCTTCTTCGTTTTTAAAATGAGTGTCCAAAAACAATGGGTTCTTGTACTATTGCAAAAAAAATTCAAACAAATTTAGTGGAAAAATAGAAAATTTAATTTTATTTCTTATAAACACATCAATTTTATTAATTCTCCAACAACACACACATTTATACTATTTCCCAATAAGCGATATTTTTGTCTATTTGTTGTTTCTGCAGGAAAATCAAATGATTCAGGAAAACTCATTAAACGAGCTACTTCCCGGGGAGTAAAATAACGTAGTCTTAAGCTTTTTAACAATTGCAAACGTTTTTCTTCTTTTTCGCTATCAGCAAGTTCCAAATTCTCCACATCTTTCAGTATGGCAAAAGTTGTTTGCATTTCATTTTGACTTAAAGGACAAAAAACAGAACCAGTTCCTTCACTGTAGTGAGTGTAGGCCTTGGTAAAACACATAGTATTGTTAGCCTCTGATGTTACAATATCCATTAACCAAACTCTACGCTTAAGTACCTTCTCATCTAGTAACAAATTGCCAGAAATTAATGGTTCTTCATTTAATAATGATGATAACACAACTTTTTTATAATACTTATTATCGCCGGGCATTTCCATTAATAACCTTCCACCTTCAAATAAGAAATCATTGCTTTTTCTAGCCAAACAATAATAACGATGTCTTGTATTGGGGATACCCAGTTGGGTAGGACTTAATATAAACTCTCTATAATAAAAACCTGAATTCGTCAAAGCTTCTACAAAAACTTTTCTCGCCTGTGATTCTTCAAATCCTTTAACATTTTCCATTAAAACATATTGCACTCCTTTGCATTTCGGCAGCAATTCACAAATATGATTAAAGGCGTCTGATCGTGTATCTTCAGTGTCACGTTTTTGGCCAACACGTGTATGTGGCTGGCAAGGTGGCGACATTAATATTGTATTAATTTGCAATTTTTCCAAGGTTTTAACACTCAGTTTTTGTATATTATTATTCATAAGATTACTTTCCTTGTGATTAAATGTATAAACTGTATTTGCCACTGTATTAATGTCCATTGCAGCCATTATTTGTCCCGATAATTTGGAATCTATAAGATATGCAAATGTTTGTTTAAATTTTCTTAAACAGTTGGTTATTTATAATTACATTTAAAAGCATAATGCATGCCTCCAATACCACTAAATAGTTCAAGAATTGTAAGCTCCATTCTAATTTTATTTAGAAAAAGTAAATAAATCTTATTTCTTTCATAGAACCATGTTCTGCAGTGTTGCCCGATTGTATTTCAGATTCCCCGCCACTATCCCGTAAACTATTTGAGAAATCCCAATAATCACAACTCTGTCGACAAACAACGCACCAAAAGTAAAGAAAGCGCTAATATTTGCATGACGTTCACATGAGACATACAATCGATATTTTAAGGCAAAATGCACAAGCAATATTATTGCGGAATTTCTCGATTTTGTTCTTTAACCTATTGCCACAAATGTTAATAGAATAAAAAACAAAAACCAGAATTTGTGCAATAATATTTTTAGTGTATGGATACCTTAGATCACGAAAAACACATGCAAAACAACAACAACAAAAAATTATTGTTGATTTGCATGTATTTTTCATGCTTTAACATTGTCAATTTAAAAGCACACCCAGAAAAAAAAGTGTATCATATACAAAAATTAGAGTAATAAAATTAACGACAATTTTGTCAAAACGCTTAGGTAAATGTTCGAAGTGATATATATGTAAATAAGCCGAAGTTTTTTGTATAATATTGAAACGTTTTCCAGGTTCATTAAACTATTTATTTTTGTAAATAAAAAATACTCCATTATATTGCAAATAATAGTTTTATTAAAATTAATAATTCATTTAACAAATAACACTTTTTAAAAAAAATATACTTAAAACAAATATAATTAACTAATTTATCAAAAAAAAAAACGTATAATATTACCAAGTACAGTTAGATCATTTCAACTAATAACTATTTATAGGAAAGTTTGTCAATCAACTTAGGAAAATTATTTGGAGAAAAATATAATGATATTTGACTACAACAAATATCATTTTATTTTATGAAATTCAAGCAAAACATATTTATAATAGTTCTACTTTGTTTGTACAGATCATCAATGTAAATTTTACATAGCATAAACTTGTATAAATTACAACAAAAAAAAAAAAAAACAACTTGTGAAAATTAACAAAAATTTAGTTCAGCATATTACCTAAGCATTTTTGTAATTATATCAACACTAAGTAAATTTTGCAAGGAAATGCTTTTATAAAAACATACCAGTTTTTTTCTGCGTGTATATAAATTTATCGTACTTCAATTATTTTTGCAAAATCCGTCTTAACTATTTATAACATTTTTAGTTTCTTTTAATCCAAAGGATTCGTCGTAATGAGTTTTAATTGAAATAATTAAAATATGGGTTGTTTTTTTCGTATGTACAAAAGTCTAAATTTTTTCAATAAAAAACTCAAAATTAAAAATTTCAATAAAAGGCCCGAGAATAATTTGAAATTGGTATGTATTTGTGCTGAAATACAATTGCAATACATTTTAATGAATTTTTATTTTATTGGATTTTTCTTTTTTTAGCTTTTTCTTGCCTGAAACTGTGTGCCGCTGGAATGGTTGGTTCTGATACCACAGGAATGGTAACTTTTACTGCGTGTACAGCAAAATTTACATGGCCAATTGGTACAAGATTTACCTGTAAGAATAGGTAATACGACGTGTTTTATTAATTTAAAACAAAAAAAATAGGAAATGTGAAAAATATTTTATAGTGTGTTGGCCATATTTTGCAATTGTTATATCCCTTCATAACAGAACAAAAGATTGGTGCCATATTTAGTGCAAAGGTATTGTACGTCTTATTGCATTGTGTAGGTCAAAATGACAATAATACTGGCAATAGTACTGGCAATAATATTGCAAAGTGGATGGGTGCCTTAATTCCGAAACCAGCGGGCAGATTCTCTAAGAAAAACAATGTCGTTTAGTTCAAAACGATACCTAAATTGCTAGCGTTTTGACGATGTTACTTACGAAAACTTTGATCTAATCAATGGAAAATTGTTGTTTTTTTTACCAAAATTGTTAAAATTATTTAAATTTTTTTTAATATGGGCGCAATTTAACTACGCCAGTTTCTCGATATCTTGTATCATATCTGAGATATAGAATAGAAAAAAAAAAATAACCAACTATTGTTTTGCAGCAATTGACATGAGGAGCAAATTTTTCATACACAAGTCTTTAAATCTACTTTGTTACAGTTTTGCTGTATTACCAAAACAACATATGTATATCAACACAATAATTAGTACTGCTTTTGCAGCAAAGAAAGTCAAATTAAAAAAATAAAAAATGACACACCACCGAATAATTAAAAACAGAAAGAAATCAAAATATATTTAAAAGAAAAAGAAATTGCTATAATAAATAATGTTTTTTGGTAAATCTTGTACTTTTGCAAAAATTCTATTTAAGAATTTCTTATATTGAAACAAATAGAAAAAAATTGATTTTGTATATAGGATTGTATTCAAGATGTTATATGTATATGGGTTTTAAAGCAATTATGTTTATCCATTAAACATATATAGCCGTTTAAAGGTATTGGGTTAAAAATGAAGTAGTTGGTCCATAATGAGTTAATTACTCTGGACATATAAGGCCATCTAGTGTAGAGTAGTAAAACTAAAAACAAAAAAGTAATCACTCCCTTTAATGGTTAACGAATCAATTTTAATAATTATACAACACTATGAAAAACAACAACGACGCAACCAAATGTCAATTAAAGAATACCAGAAAAACGCAATAGAAAAAAGTGAAAATATTTTCCTATTCGTGCGCCAAAAACATATAATTTTCATAAAATTTATAAATAATCAAAAAATAATGCAAAAATTGTGAAATTTGAAAGACAATTATCAATGAACTTTGCAAAAATCTATTAAGATAAGGCGTTGGACAGAAAACTGACCCCCTCTAAAAAAAGGCGTTGCAACAAAAAGAAAAAAATATATATACCGTCTGTGAAGAAGGAACTTTGTTAATTTTAGAATTTCACCAAGAAAATCCCTATTTTTTGGAGGCAATGTTCATTAATTCACTGCAAAAGTGGCGTTTGTAAGCGATAATTTAAGTTTTGAACGATATTTTCTTCAGAAAATGCAGGTAAGTTGTAAAGAAAATTTGCAGTTGGCTTAAATATTGGGCTATTAAAGTGTTTGTGTGTTTGTATGTATGGTTTTCATCTCCAGTCAAGGAGGTCCAACCCAATGCAATTGTAACCATAACCTTAATATGGAAATTTATAGGATAAAGTTATTGGAAACGACAAACATTTGTTAGAAACTCTTGGTAGATAATAACATCAATATCGTTAAGAGGGTTGGATTGTTTACACCATTTTAAAACATTAGGCATTTTGCATAGGCTACTATTTAAATTGTTTGGCTAAAGTACACTTTAGCGGTCGTACGTAAAATAAAAAAACAATGCATGACTACCTACGGGCCAATAGGCCACCTGACACAGTGAGGAAAATTGGGAGCTTTTTTTTGAACCAATTTGCCTACGAATTTGAAAATATTAACATTTTAAAAATAACTCACAAAATTCCAGATCGATTCCTTATGGCCGAATTTTTAAAGTCATTTATTATGTGTTCGTAATAAATAGTCAAATTCAATGAAATTTCCATTTTATTTTTGACATTTCTGCTATTAAAAATTAAAAAAATTTCGGATATAACTAGGATTTTTAAATTCCCGACTTTTTCAACTCTCGCGAAAAGGGACAAGGGATTTCGAAAATAAATATTTATTAAAGTTTTGATAGTAATAGCTTATTATGATGTGAGCAAGATTATTCAAGTTCACGATCATTTATTTTTTGTTAAACAAATATTTTTTTAATAAATAAACATTGCACGGTTTTTTGTTTAACAAAAAACAAATGATCTTGAACTTGAATGATGTTGCTCACACCATAATTTATGATATAAGATCGAAAAATAAACTTTTGATTTATTTTTTTTTAAATTTAAAAGTAACACAATTGTAAAAGCATATTTTTCAATGAAAAAACAAATTGTATAATTAAATTTAAGGATCACTGTTAATTCAGGAATATTTTTAAACATTTATTTTACTAAAAACAACTTTAAATACTGTTATTTTAAAAAACTTTTTAAACATTTGTTTTTACATAACGTTAGTGCGCCATCGGAAACACATATCGCACTTGATCAACAAGAGGGTATTAACTCAAAATTTTTAAAATATCAATTTTTTCAAGAAATCAACTAACAACATCAATATCTATCTATTGTAAAAGTTTCCACGTATTCCGATTACTCTTTCATATCGAAAAAAAACTTTTGAGACCATTTTCATGATAATGTAGTGATTACCTTTATTTCAACAAAAAGGTATTATTTCGAGTTAATACAAAAGTTCAAATAGAAATGAATCGTATATTTTTATAAAAAAGGTATTATTTTGATTTGAGCCTTTATTTATGTTAAAAATAATCAAACTGTTTTATTTATATTTGGTTGTATTTTGAGTTGATACTGTTTTGTTGATAAAATTTGTTTTATTCTATAAATTTAAATCTATAAAATTTAAAAAAAAAATGGTATTAACTCAAAAAATTGATTTTCTTTGCAATGAGTGGTAAAATTTAAAACAAAAACAATGTATATATATTTTTAAATGGAATTTGCTTATTATGATATGTTTGAATTTTTAAATTCTGTTAAAATGTGGCCATAAACAGTTTTTTGACTCTACTGAAAATTTTAAAATTTTGAGTTAATACCCTCTTGTTGATCAAGTGCGATATGTGTATTTTTATTTTATTTTTTGTTGCAGTTTTAAGAAGCCTATTTTTGGTCATGCATTTCGGCACCAAAGCGTTTAACGTTATATCTTTACTGGTTTCGAAGTTAGCAAAAACTCCTTTGTGTAACCTTTAGTATAAATTCTCCTAACTTGATGGTTACACGATCAAGTTTAGCCTATCAAGTTTTAATACATTCACACTTTTTTACCAATGCACTCACACTTTCTAAAATTGAAACGAACTTGCTTCAGATTTCTCTTTCAAGTGGAGTGTATCAATTTACGTTCAAGAAAACAGCTTATTACAATTCTTTTGAAATTGTTTTTGTTTTTCCTTTCACAAATATTGAAATTGCTTTCAACTTGCGTGCAGCCTACGTCACAGCTATCAATTTTTAAATATTTTGACAAACAGTATATGTAAAAGACTATCAAGAAAATCTTGATCGTGTGCCTGCAGTGTAAAAGACACCTTTGTGTTTTACTACACATAAGTGTTTATGATTTAAATTTGAAAACTATACATTTCCTTTGGCTTTATATCAAAATAGTTAATATTGAACGAATTTTTTTAAACATTTTTTATTTAAATATTTCGAGACTCAATTGCAAAATAAGTATCCGAATTAGATCACAGAGGTACAATCGTTTTCTTTATTGATTCACTTAATATTTTATTATTTTTTTAGACATATACACGTTACACTCTTGAAATGAAATTCAGAAACCAAGATTTAAACTCAAAGTCTTAACCATGATTGTTGGTTAAACTTTTCTGAATTGCATTTAGGTTTTCTGAATTTTAGACGGAAATTCTCAATTACAACTGTTCTTTCCTTATTTTCAATTGGAAAAGTATGTTTTATTATGAGGCTTCCTCATTTCGTGTTAGATATATAATAGCTTCCTGTACCGGTTTGGAGTTATCCGCTTTTTTAAATTTTTCTTTACAACTCCTAGCATGCAAGGGCTTAAATTATAATCCATTAGATCAGTTTAAAATATACTTCTTAGTTAATAACTTATTAATATTTCTTAAAAACTATTTCAAGAACAGTGCGCCCCGGTAGGCTAGTTGGTAGCGTTCTGGCTTACCAGTGCGCGGGTAGTGGGTTCTATTCCCACCAGAGCCACTGGTCTGTTTTCGCTACAACGCGCCGAAGGCCATAGTAGCTAGTGCTCGGTTAGGGTAATAGTATATAATTTGTAATTATATGATTATTAATTAATAAAAAAAAAAATTTCCAGAACAAAACCATCTATGTGTATTATATTTGTTTTATTTATTTAAAAAATGTTAATTCTTTTACCACTCCAAGATTATGGACTTTTTTCAACGCATAATGTTAATAAAAGGGCTAAAGAAAAATACAAAAATCTTAAAACAAAAAAATTAGCGAATTGAATAAAAATAAAACGATTTTTTTGGTCTACTGAACACTATCTCGAAAACATATAAGACACATACGATATATAATGGAGTAAAAATTTCTCTGTATATGTGATTTATATATTTAACTTCTTCCTAAGAAAACTCTAAAAATGCCAACATGGCTTTTTTAGTGTTTTTTTTTCGGGAAGTGAAAAATCGGTAAAATTCGTTGGAAATCCCGGATTAAAAACTCTATAACGAAAAGTATATCAATCTGAGATCAGTTATTTATTTTGTTTTGTATAAACAAATTTATTTAAAAAAATGTACCAATCATGGTGGTCTTTTATGGAGATGCATGTGATTATTCTACTTTATCTACGTGAATATTTACAATATTCAAGAAATATAATTAAAATGCTGTTCAATAGCAAACAAAATAAGATATTTTTTTTTTTTAATTTGTTAACTTTTTTAATTAAAACACATGAGTAAAGTAGTAACTAATTTATTATAAATATTAGGATTTTACAAAAAAAAGGGGCATGTTTCTATTTAAAATACAACACTTTAGAATTTTCTTAAATTTTTTTTAATGATGGGAGTTTGTGGTGCGGAATATTCATTATTCAACTAAAGAAAATATTATCGGTTTTGGTAAGATATTAAAGATGTTGTATTGAACTCAAATAGGGAATATTTGCAATTTTATTTTATTATTATCTAGAAACTAAAATTGTGACCGCGGATTTAACTATGTGCTTTACTTTTGTATTCCACAACTTGAAAAATTTTTATAGCAGAAATCGATCTGGATTTTAATCAGTTATTTTTCAAATTTATTTAAAAACGTGAGCTGTAGGCAAAAAAGAAACGTCTAATTTTCTCCACTGTGCGGTGAACTAAAAAATTTATAAATATTTTTCTCAGAAACGTAACATAACGAAACTTTTGATAAAAAGCAAAAATGTTAAATTTTTTTTGTGTTAAAACGGTGGTCAAATGAAGGGAAATAAATAATAAAGTACTAGAGCAATATCGAGCCCTATCCGCCAAAAAGACTTAAACGCCAAAATCATAATTCACAGGAGAAGCTTTTTAATTTTTTTTTCTTTAGTTTATCCGATTGCAAAGAAATTTAAATATGGTATTAAAGCCCGAAACATAATGCAAATAAATTTTTTTTAGCAGCCAAATCTCACTTTTTTTATGTGTTAAACAATGTGTTCTAATCTGAGCCCATTTTTGTTTTTTTGCGTTACATATTTTTTTGTTTGGTCCATATTGGATATCAATAAAAGTCTTTTAAATCGCGAATCCATCGGTGCATAATATATGCCCAAGTGTGTCAAAGATTTTAAGTTATTCATTAAAGAAAAAAAAGAAGTACTGTCACCAAATATGTAAACAAACTGTAGTTTGTCCTATAGGAATTGGCGCTAAACTCTTTTTTGTTTTTTCATTGTAACGGTACTTTCTAGAGTTATAAAATTTTGAAGGATGATGCAAAATGATCGAAAAATAAAGATTTTCATCAAAAACCGGAAATTGTAAATCTTACGTCTTTTTGGCGGATATGGCCCGATATAAGTAAATTTTATACCCTTTAGGTTGTGCCAAAAAAAGTAAAATAAAGTATTTTTACTTTATATATTTTTTCTAAAAAGAAAGCTCCGGAGACAAAAATTTTTTTGATCCTTTTATTTTTACGTGAGTTTAGCATTTTTGCCAATGGTTTTAAAAACAGATCAAAAAAGTTAAAACAAATCGTAATTCAGAGTAGAGATGGTTGACTAAAATTGGCTCTGGATAAGATATTTTGACATTTTTTAGTGTTTTAAAACCCCAAAAAATTTAAAATCGGCAACAACTAAAGCATAAAAAATTTGGGAAAATTCTACTCACGCACACTTACTTACGAAAAAATTTGACTCACGCACACTCACTCACGAAGAAATTTTTCTTCCTCATACTCACTCTCGTTCACGTGACTAAAATTAGGTCTCGCTCACACTCACGCGTGATTCTCGTGAATAACGGCTTTTTTGGGGATTTTTTGTCTTCTAACCCGCAGAAAAACTTAAAATAAATGTTCAAGGGCATTTAAAACATCCCGTAAGGAACTTGAAAATTATATTTTTTTAGAATTGTCCTAAATTCATCTAGACTATATTCATACATGGCACTATAATATGTAAAACCAAAGGTTAAACTTCATTCATATTCCAAAACGTTTAGTTTACGTTCACCTTTTTAAAACGTCTTAACGACGAGTTTTGTATCTCTGCTCATTTTTCTTTTAAAAATGTAAGCCTAAAATGAATTTTATTTCATTTCAAATATCACAAATCTAACATTGCAAAGCCTCAATTACACATGAGGAATCTCAAAACTGTTTGTATAACATGAATAACCTTTTGTGTATGTGTTAGCCGATGTTTAAGCATGCTAAATCCATCCGCGTTTATCTTTAATAATAAAATTAAAAATTTAGCTTGCATTTAATTAAAGTTATGTACATGAATTTATAGATCTCATTGTTTTTATCACATTTCAAAAAATGTATTTTTAAGTTTCTTTTCATATCTCTTTTCATAAAATTTTTTTGTCACTTATTTGCAGGAAATTATATTAAATCTCTTAAATTCGCAAAATTAAAAATTTATATAAGAATGCTTTTTGAGGTTATGAAAACTATGTTCTCAAGTGCGAAAAAAATAATTCAATTTCTCAAAATTTTTAAAAACTTCATTAATTTTTGAATTTAAAAAATTTGAAATGCCTTTTTGACTTGGAGGTTCTCTTTACTAATACGCAATACGCTAGCAAATTTCAAATAAAAAAAATATTACGCCAATTCCTTATAAGTTTGAGATGTTCGTATTCAGTTATTGGTGCGCTGACATCATCTAATAATGAAGATGCTCCCAAATATGGAATTTCTCCACTTCATGCCCGAATTAGATTTATATAATATTGGAATACTGGTCTCGATAAAAATTTAATAAGACGTTTTAAAATAATATTGGCAGAGAAATTCAAATCATTTACAGATGAAACTTAACTTTGATATCGACTTTATATCCATGGAGACCAATAACCAACCAACAGTGCATAAAGTGCTTTTTCATGGAAATGATATAATAGGAAACATCATACTACCATTAGGAGAATTAACCGAAGAAGCACAGGAAGCTAGGAACCGAAATGTAAAACAATATAGACTATTTAACACACGAAAGTGTTCGAAATTAGCTCAAAATTTAGATTTGATGCAATATTTATTGTTGACATCGGATCCAGTATTGTACAATATAAGAACAAAAGATTACCAAAGATATGCACATAAATTGAAAAGGACGACACCGAAGAAACCGAAATTAATAATCTTCTAAGTTTTGATATTTTAGACTGTTTTGTAGAAAATAAATAATATAGTTTTGAAAATAGTATACAGAAAACATTACATTGAAACTGTGGTACCTGAAAATTAAAAGAAAATTATTTGTACATCGAATTTAGTTTTATTAGTTTATTAGTTATTAGTTTTTTTAACGGTGTTACCTACCTGTAATAGTTTCATATTATGTATTGTACATTTCGCTGTCTGAGCGCCTTGGCTTTGCTTTTGGGCTTAACCAACCCTCTCCAACAAACATATTTTCAGGTTCCCTTTACATTTATAGAATTCTTTCAGGTAAATTTGTGGTTTCTGAATGATATATTTTTTTAAAAAATGTTACGAAATTTAATTTAATAATGCTTAAGAAATTTAATTATTTTGATTTGGTCAAAACAAAAAAGTCAAAACAAAAAATTAACATTTTAATTTTTAACATCAAATATGCTTTTAGTTATAAGATATATCTTACCACTAAAGCATGTTTTTTCTTTATCTTGTATATGAGATTTTCTCAGCCAATTTTCAAATCGGTTCACATTTGCCAAAGTAGCAACGACTTAAAGATATTCCATAGGCGATGTGGTCAAATTTGGTGTCATAGTAATCACCCTGTGTAAGTGCAGGGTGTCTGAAATGAAAATATTCTTAAAGCGTAGGTCCTCACCTATAACTCCTCTAATTTTTATGTGGATTGGGCCAGTAGTATAGAAGTTCTATACTTATTACAACTTCTTTTTTTAAACACACCACTGTGCATCGTTAGGTAGACTATACTTAAAAGCTAAGACATGCAAAGTTTTACGTTGGAAAGTCTTTACCTAAAGAATTGAACATGCTTAGCTTTTAAGTAACGCTGTCCATCGTTTCTCTCAATAGAAAAAAATCTTGAGAGTATAAGAGCAGGTGTCCAATATTTTTGAAATTACTCATATATTATTATAATCTCTAAAATCTGTATTACTTCAAATAATTTTTTTATTTTTTTTTAGCAAGTGGACGATCCACCCTATTTACAAGTGGGCACGGAAGTTAGTGCCAAATACAAGGGAGCCTTTTGTGAGGCCAAAGTCAGTGAGGTTGTTCGAAACATCAAAGTTAAAGTTGCCTACAAACATGGTCTAGGATCTGGTGTTGTTTCGGACGATGACATTAAGGTAGCTCCCGGTCAGCTAAGAGTTGGGGCTGTCGTTGAAGTTCGTCATCATGATCGTAAGGATTATGTTGAGGCCACTGTCACCAAAATTCAAGATTGTTCCCAGTATACGGTGGTCTTTGATGACGGTGATATAACAACTTTAAGACGTACCGCTTTATGTTTAAAAAGTGGTCGTCATTTTAATGAAAGTGAAACATTAGATCAGTTGCCCTTAACGCACCCGGAACATTTTGGTAACCCGGTTGTAGGAGGTCGCCGGGGCCGACGTCGTGGACCATTAAATGATGATAGTTCTGATGAAGATGATGAAAGTGATGCTAAGGAAGTTGTCAATGAAAAAGAAGAACATATTGGCAAAGTTGTTTGTGTGGAAACTGAATCGAAAAAAAAGGATAAAGAGAAATGGTTTCCTGGTTTGGTAGTAGCACCCACTGCACAAGCTACAGTTCGTATACGTGTAAAGGATGAATATTTGGTACGTTCTTTTAAAGATGGACGTTACTATACGGTACCCAAAAAAGAAGCTACCGGATTTACACGAGAGGCAGCCGCCAAACAAGATGGTCCTGCTGTGCAAGCAGCTTTGGAATATTTGGATAGTGATGTTTTACCTCCACATTGGGCTCGTGATGCACTATTTGGTCTAAGCAATTCATCAAGTGACAATGAAGATGAAATTGATTCAGACTCTTCAGATGATGAACCACGAGAGGAAAAAGATCGTTTTGTGGCTCAACTCTATAAATATATGGATGATCGTGGTACTCCTCTAAATAAAGTGCCCTCTATACAAAATAAAGATGTAGATCTTTATCGTCTATTTCGTGCTGTACAAAAGAGGGGTGGTTATAATCGTGTCACATCTCAAAATCAATGGAAATCAATTGCTTTGCGTTTGGGATTCTCACCAGTCACTATCAGTATTACCAATTTGGTAAAGCAAGCATTTAAGAAATTTTTACAACCCTATGGAGAATTCCATCGTAAATTAGGTTGCTCCATGTTAATGTCACCACGCAACTCAAATCGCAGTAAAGGTCGTAGCCTAGTACGAGCCAATTCTGTAGCTTCACCCAAGCCACAAGATACAAATAAAGAAGTACCAACTCCCATTTCCAAATTAGCTACAACTTCCACAAGCAATTCGTCGTTAGCTACGCCTTCAACCTCGGCATCAGCTTCGATCTCAGCGGCAAATGTATCTTTAACAGAAGAATCAGAAAATACTAGTGAATCTAGTAGTCATGAAACTGTACAGAAAAATAAACGTAAGTCCTCTTTGGGTGCAGCATCTACTTCATCCAATAAAGTTAAAAGTTTAGTGGAAAAATATGAGGAAAAGTCTGTTAAAGATAAAGATGATGGAGATGTTCCATTATCCAAAATAAAAGCAGCTGCTGCTATTAAAGAACGGGAAAGGGAAAGAGAAGAAGCTAAGGAAAGAGAACGAGAAAAGGAACGGGAGAAAGAGGAGAAAGAGAAAGAAAAACAAAGAGAGAAAGAACGGGAAAGGATAAGGGAGGAGAAAGAAAAAGAAAAGGAAAGGGAGAAAGAAAAAGAAAGAGAACGAGAACTAGAAAGGGAAAAAGTAAAGGAAAAAGAGAGGGAAAAGGAAAAAGAAAAGGAGAGAGAAAAGGAGAAAGAAAAGGAAAAAGAAAAGGAGAAAGAAAAAGAAAAAGAGAAAGAAAAAGAGAAGGAAAAGGAAAAGGAGAAGGATAAAGACAGTGCTAGTTCGAAGGATTCTTCGGGTCAAGCAACAAGAGATTCTTCACCATCGGGTAAGTTGAAAATTTTAAGTTGTTTTTAAATTTAAGTTTTCTTTAAAGATTAAACTACAATTATAATTACATACTACAATTAGAATCGGAACTGTATAGTATTTAAATTATATTTTCCAACGTCTTTATTATTTTACTGGAGAGAAAAATAATATAAAATGACTACAATCGCAGACTACAAAAGATTAGAGAATTGTTATCCAGAGCTGCCAAATGATTATTTCAAAAACTCAATTTTTGCGTTTTTTTTGATGGAACATTTTCCAAAAATTATTTAAAAAAATCTAAAGTTTTATAGTTTTGTTAGTATGTTGATAAGAAAATACGAAAAAAAAAATTCTCTAATAATAACTCCACTTGACGACCAAAAAACCGCGCTTTGATATAAATCGTTTTTAATAAACCTACGCTGATTCCAAATCTGGAAAACATATTTTTCATTATTCTCCCCGTTTGTTCGTATATTTTGCTTAATTTTTCGTAATTTTATCATAAACTCTTTTTTGTTTTAAGAATACAAATCTACACAAAATTATCTTTCATTTAAGTATAATCATGTTGGTGTTTGTATCAGAATATTGCACGTTGGAAATTTTAATTTTTAGCTTTATCCTTATAAATTTTATGAATGTTTAACAATTTTAAAATTTTATCATTGCACATAAACTGGACATTCCAATAAAATAAAATTTTCAATTAAACTTGCAAATCCATTGAAAATGTACTGAAATATATGGAAAAGAACTTCAAACTTTTAAGATAACACATACATTTCACAATAACCCAGATAGGATCTTCATTTGTTTCTTCAAAAAATATATATATGTATAATAGATTTGTGTTTAAAAATACTTAGAAAAACACACAATTCAATAATAGTTTTCCAAGAAAAGCCATTTTTGTCATACCTCAAAATCTCGATTATCAAACAAAAAATTAAAAATTATCAGAGTACTTCAGCATTGATGCACTTTTTTGATGTGTTTTTTCCTTTTACTTTTTCTTTTAATGTTGTTAGTTTTAGAATTAATTTCTTGCTTAATATTTATATGTATTTGTTATTTAGAGTTGCATTTTTTTTGTACTATTTGTAAAATTGTTAAATGTTTTCAATGCTATAAAATATTCCACAAAACATATGTTTTGAGTTATTTTTATCCTCACAATTTCGCAATCGCTTTAACCCTGACAATTTTGCAAAATTTTGTGTTTGTTGTTGTGTTTTTGAAAAATTTTATATTTTAGCATTTTTCCAAGACCAAAATTTCTGACATGTATACCCTTATTATTAACATTACAACTAAAGAATTTGCAATACACATTTTTTAATAGATTTAGGTATGCTGAGTCTAAATCTGGCAGATTTTTTTATCTAATTTGTAGCTTTTGAAATATCGCGGTTTTTCTATTTACTTTACATACTTTATTCTTTTTTATATAAAAATTGTCTTCTTTTCTAAATATTTCAGGATATTTTCAATGGATTTGCAATTTTAATACAAAAATGAGTTAAGTGGAATGTTTAGTTTACGCATAGTGATAAAATTTAATATTTTTTTAGCAAACATAAAAATTATAAGGATAAAACCAAACATGCAAATTTTTCAACTTTCTTGCAATACCGGTAGTATATCCTAAAACAAACACCGACATGATTATACTCAAATGAAAGATCATTTTGAGTAGATTTTTGATGATGTAAATAGAAAAATCGCGATATTTCCAAAACTGCAAATGAAAAAAAATTGTGACAGATTTGGATTCAGCGTACCTAAATTCATTAAAAAAAGGGTATTTCAAAGAGAGGTAAAATTTGTCGAGTATTGTAATTAGTTATTCGATTATACATATATAAGAAATTTAAAAAAATTTCTACTCTTTGAGGCAAAATATTTTAATTTTTTTTTTGTAATTAAAGTTACAACAATTTATAGATCTCTTTGTATTTATGTAAAAAATTCTTTAAAAATACACAATACAACTTTTCACTGCGCCCCGGTAGGCTAGTTGGTAGCGTGCTGGCTTATCAGTGTGGGGGTCGTGGGTTCGATTCCCACCAGAGGCACTGGTCTATTTTCGCTACAACGCGCCTAAGGCCATATTAGCTAGTGCTCGGTTAGGGTAATAGTATATAATTTGTAATTATATGATAATTAATTAATAAAAATAAAAATAAAAAAAAAACTTTTCACTAACCAGCGATTTGGAAATTACTTTTTTTTACACTATTTGCCAAGTCTAGTGACTCTATTATTATTCTTTATTTAATCAAAACAATTCCAAATGTTGGATACATTGATAGAATAAGATTACAAGTTTGTAAATTTTAAGATAAAAAATCTTATATAAAAAACTTACAAAATTAAAACATTGAAAATTAAATCCCTAACAAACTATTCACTCTCTTCTTGTAATATGAATAAATTAAAATGCTGGTGATAAAACATTGCTTAAGATTAAGAAAAATAAATTATACATGATCGACGGTGTTGAAATAGTTAGCTAGATCTTTCTTGAAGCTATGTACTAAAAAAGTAAATGACTTTAAGCTCATGGGCAGGCTGTTTCAAATCCTAGTTACTCGAATTTGAAAACTCAAATTCGGAGCTTGAAAAAGAGTCAATGCGAATTTGAGTGTTCCGGGTTGAATTTAGAAAGTCAAATTTACGAGTTAAATACGCGAGATTACGAAATTTTATAGATTTGTAGATAAGGCAAAATGTTCGAATTTTTATGAGGGTAGAAAACGAACATCCTATAAAGTTATGTGAATAGTGGGAAATATGATCCCAATGAAATATGACCATCAATTTTTTAGGTGAAGACTTTTAATTTAATTTGCATGCCATAGTTTTAAAGTATAGTCTACCTAGCAATGTCCATCGTTTCTCTCATTCCAAAAAAAAAACGAGAAATAAGAGGAATCTAAGGTCAGTTTCAGAAGGTGTTGAAAATTTTTGAAAACTTAAAATTTTGAAAACTTATGGAATTTCCTAAGTGTTGTGATTTAATGTCTATGAAATTTTTATACAAAATGCTTAATGTCATGTCGTAAAAGAGTTTGGCTGATTTGAATTTCGTCGTGAGTATAACATAAAACCATTTACTTTAAAATTTCAGTGCTGTTTAAATTTTTTTAAAATCGCTTAAAACAATGAAATATTGTTCATATCTAGCTATCTATTAAACTTGGTTAAAAATAACTCAATATTTTATACAATTTGATAAGCTTTCGAACGATAAACATTTTGCATAGATCTGATAATAAATACCCTGATTTATAATACATATGTAATTTAAGAAAATACTGAAATCGTCACATTCACAATAAAATCCACGCCCACTAAAACAGGTGTCGAATTTTAAAATACATTTAAAATCACAACATCTGTCGCTGTATCTGTCAATTTATCCACTCCATTGTGCAGATCAGTTTAAAACTGAGAACCCATAAAAATATTAACTTGATTGCTATAACAAGCTAATTCGATCAAAAGGTTGTATTTTAAATTCACTATTATGACTAGAGTGGGTTCGGTTATTATTCACCACAAACTGGGTTTCTTTTAAAAAATTTGATTAAATGTTTTATCTTCTAAATGTAATTTTATTAAAAAAAAAATAAACTTATTGTTAAAAAAAAGAAACTTATTGTTTAAAAAATATATATCGGGAACTTTATTTCACTCTTTTTTTTAATATTTATATTAAAATAATATAAACTATCAACTTAATAGCACTTTAACACGATGATAAGCATTTGATAGAACTCCACGTAAATTCCAAATATTTTCAAAAGATTCGGGTTGAACATTATAAGCCGAATCAACAGCCTTTGACCAAATCTCTACTTCTTGTCCCTTTAGTTTAGAATCTACAGGTATGCGTGCTGTCCACAAAGACCAACCATAATGACGACCATCGGGTTCATCTTCTTGATCTAAAATGGCAACATGCCAACTTTTTCCCTTATCAGCAGTAAGATCAACACGTACTATACTACGGCCACCACCAGACCAAGCATAACCACGTACTTCCACAAAACCATCGGCAGAAACTTTAACTTTTTCACCTGCGGCAGGTGTACAAATTGCTGACGTTACAGGCATAGCTTGTATGGCGGGTGATTTTGTAAAATCTACTGTATCCCAATCGGTACTGGGACTAAAGCCCTTGTAATCATTTTGTTGCCAATGTGAATTTGATTCATTTTCAGATACTACAATACGTGTCAACCATTTAACATTACGTGCTCCAACTGTACCGGGTACAATAACTCGTATAGGAAAACCATGATCACGATTTAAAGGTTTATCATTCATTTCATAGGCTAAAATTACATCTCCTCTCTCATCTAAAGCTTTCGAGAGAGGAATTGAAGCTCCATATGGATTGGAAGTAGGATCTAAATCTGCTCCTTCAAAGATGACATTTAATTTTTCATTTGGTTGTACGCCCATGGCCAGTAACACATCACGTAAACGTGCACCAGACCATTTCGCATTACCAACAGCACCAGCTCCCCAGGAAAGACCTTGAATAATAAAAAAAATATAGTTTTCTTTAAAAAAATGTGTCCCAATCAGAGATACATTTTGCCACAATAGGATTACAATTCCTATTAAATACAAGTTGCAACTGGATGTCTACACCATTTTTAATTTAAATTGCGAAAATTTTAAACGAAATTGAAACTTTCCAATTGAAAATAAGAATTTTTAAATGAGTTTTAGATTTTATTTATTTATTCAAATTCTGTAATTAAGAAAATTTCAAATTAGATTTTTTATTTGAAATTGAGAAAATTCCAAATGAAATTGAAATTTTCCATTTTAAATAGAGAAAATTCAAAATGAAATTGAGATTTTACACTGGTAATTGAGAAAATTTAAATTGAAATTGAGAATTTCCATGTGAAATTGAGACTTTCTTTTTGAAATTGAGATTTTTAATTTGAAACTTAGAAAATTTTATTTGAAATTCAGAAAGTTCAACATGAGAATGAGAAAATTCTAAATGAAATTGAGAACAATTTATATTAGTAGTATATGATTTTAAAATAAAACATTAGCAGCCGTATTCATAACTTTAAACGAGTGTCTAACATCGAGTTCACAACTTTCCCTTATGGGGATTTGTGCATTCGATGTTAGTCACTCGTTTTAACTTATGAATAGAGAAGTAGAACGTTATATTTCGGAAAGGATTTGGCCGATTTTAGAAATACTTTTTTTTTGTATCTAACCTTTATTCGCGAAGATATTTGGTTTTAAAACCAACCAAATGAGATTTTAAATTTATTTTAAACGAAGAAGTTTAAAATGTTAAAGGAAATATTTTTATATTAAATTTTTGACATTAAAACTTTATTATTTGCTAAATATTTTACAGTTTTGTTTTTAATTTCGAAATATTTTTTTTATCCTTTGTTTTTTCTATTTAATTTTTAAATAAAAGTAGAAAACTTAAGTTCATTTCGGATTTTTTCAATTTCATTTGAAATTTTCTGGATTTCATTTAAAATGTTCTCAATATTAAATGAAAAATCTCAATTTTATTCAGAACTTTCCAATTTTAAATGGAAAGTCTTAAATTTAAATGTAAAGTTTCAATTTCAATTGTAATTTTCTCAATGCCAATTAGAAAATCTCAATATCATTTAGAATTTTCTCAATTTTGAAAGTTTCAAATAAATAATTTAATTTCATTTGAAATTTTCTCAATTACAAATGGTAATTTTCTGAATTTTAAATAGAAAAATCTCAATTTTATATGGATTTTATCCAATTTTGAATAATCTTAATTTCATTTCAAATTTACCAGTTTTAGTTAAAAATTTCTAGAATTCAATTGAAAATGCTGTAGTTTAAAACAAAATCGTATATAAAATTATAATTTAAAAGTCAGATTTAGATTTTGTCGCTCTTTAATTTTCATACCTTTAACACTTTTGACGGTAGTCATTTCCGAACGTCTGTTACCACCGCACATTACTGCAGCAGTCACCGAATATTTTGGTAATGATTTTATATCTTCAAAACTTAAAATCTGTTGATTTTGCTTAGCTCCCGCCTTAAGTGTTTCTATTTCAACATCCAATTCATATGAATTTA
Organism: Delia radicum; assembly: GCA_021234595.1. Classification (NCBI taxonomy): domain Eukaryota; kingdom Metazoa; phylum Arthropoda; class Insecta; order Diptera; family Anthomyiidae; genus Delia; species Delia radicum. The sequence continues at coordinate 166,241,258 of CM037852.1, forward strand.
CATCGATTACTGGTACAGGTAAATGATTTCTAACATAAAAGAATTCATTGGGTGTATAAAAATTATCTGCTAATATGGCAATGGAAGGCTCAGCATTAAATGGTCTCTCAGAGGTTGGTTTCAATAAAGGATGTCTTTTGGGTTCCATAGCCCAGGGTGATCCCATATCATCTGTTGTCACCTCATCTTCTGGTCGTATATTACCAATACGATATGTTTCGAGTAATGTTAAAATTTCTTTATTATTATGTTGTTGATAAATAGTCCAAAAAGGATCTATGGCACTACCCGCACCCAACATAATTTTATCACTACCCGGATGTTTGGGTATAAATTTAGTAATGTCGTAAACACCAATGCCATATGTTACCCAGACGCCATTTTCTAAAGTATTATGTTTCTGTATATCTTCCAATTTAAATGTGGGTAAATCTTTACGTTCGGTGGAATGCCACACCTGATATGATTCCGTAACACAGGTTTGTGGTGGTAATGTTGTGGATTGTTTTTTTTCCAATGATTTTAATTCCACTTTTTTAAATTTCTCAATGTTATCAAACACAAAATAACTCAAAGTTATACCTCCTAGAGTTAATAATGCATTATATTTTGTCTTAGTAGATTTGTTTGCATTTTGTGATTTATATCTAAATTGTTGTTGATTTTGTTGCCATTTTTTATGATTGCTTTTTGTATTAAAGTTTGTATTCAGTCCTGTCGCTAAACACCTCAGACCAGTTGTCGATGATTTGGTATTTAATTTTGTAGCTGCTTTAAGTAGAAAACTCATTTTGCTAGACAATAATCTGAAATTAGAAATGTTTATCATGTTTTTCTTTTATTTAATTAATATGATTAAAGCTTTTCAATTTAACAAAATAATTATACGCTAAGCCAGGCGCGGATCCGGGGGAGGGAAAATGGGACACTTCCTCCCCCAAAATTAAATTTTTCATCACAAAATTTTAAAAACAATTAGTGAATTTAATTAAAACTACTTTAATTTCCCTACGCCGCTGCACTAGTTACTATTTTTAAATTGTACTAAGATACACCAATTTATATCACTCATAACTTTTAATGCGCTGGAACGATTTCGATAATTTCCAATACCAAACTGCGCGGAAGGATGTTCAATAATCTAGGTAAAACTGAGCAGTCTTGAAATGCACAGCGCATACTCTAGAGACATTTATTCGTTCCCCTGCATGCGTTGTGCATACATATATTTATATATATATATATATATGTACTAGGTTATGACTTGTATTTTTTATTTATTTATTAAACTTTATCCTAGCCGGAAAGTTGCGGGTGTTAAAAAAGTTCTCGCATAAACAATTTTTTTGTGCATCAAAATTCGCAGAACAACGAGCACATTATTTATAAAGTATTTAAAAAAATGGTTTGCAGTAATTTTGGTCTACTACTGTATAGTAAAAACGCTATTAAAAATTATTTTTAGAAATATTTTTATATATTGCGAAGGAATTTTTTTACCCGCTCTTCAAAATGATACAATCATAGAAATCCATGATATAAGGATAGGGATATCAGAACAAAATGTATGCAAATTTTTATTAAATATAGTAATTTAGCACAATAAAAATATTTTTAGCCAAATATAAAAATGTTGCTCATTGTTATTTAAATAATTTATTTCGTAAAATTAATCAATCGAGGCGGATAGCGGATACCAAAAAAAAAGTAATGATATGAAAACAATTATGGTTTAAATACGGCTGATGAATTGGGATTAGATAAAAGAACTTACAAATTAGTTTAAGTGTAAGAGTACCTCTTTCACTTTGGACCAGCAGACCGTTTGCTTTTGAAACAATTGCAAACAAAACCCATTGGACAAAACAACCCGACACTACAAGACGTTCCTTGAAATTCGCATGTTTTGGGAATTAGAAAAACTGTTTACTTCCACTGAACAATTCTGACAGCATTTTCTTTTTAAAGAGTGCTTGGCCTCAAGTTTATATTTTACAAAAAGAAAGCAGTTCCTTGTGTTTTTATTGATAAAAAGCCAAAAAAATAAATTTATTTTGCTTAAAACGATTAACCGGTTAATCGACATAACTGGCGAATAACCGGTTAATCAATTTAATAATAACCGGTTAACCAATTTAAATCGCCTAGATCGAATAATTGGTAACACTAAAAAATATCAAAAAAAATTTTAATTTCGCTGATTTTGACGAATTATCAAAGATATAAAATAAATGATTTTTAAAAATCATCCATGAGCAATCGATCTGTAATTTATTTAAATATTTTCAAATTTTATTTTTTTCAAATCCCTTTAAATATTTTCAAATTTTATTTTTTTCAAATCCCTTTAAAACTGTGGCGTGTAGTCAAATTGGCCCATAAATAGCCCGACTTTCCTCACTGTGCCGGAGTACGAACATCACAAACTTATAAGGAATAGTCGTAATTTTTTTTAAAAATTTATGTTTTAAAACGCAAAATTTTTTTAACTTTTTAAAAATTTTGCGAAATTTAAATATTTTTTTCCTGCAAATGAATAACCCTTACTTAGCCCAATTAAAAATGGGTGTTTTCCAAAATAATCGCGGTTTTCTTTTTTAGTTCTAATATATGACTAAACATTTTTAATGTATTTTTAAATTTTTTTTATTGGTGTAATATATATTTTGAAATATGATAAATACAATGAGATCTATAAATAAATGTAAATTTAGTTAAATCCAAGCAACAATAGTAATTTTAATATTTTTAGTTTGCTTTAAACTTAAAACCGCCATAATTCTTACACCGTTAAAGATAAATGACTCTGAATTAAATTTCTTGTTTAAATAAATTTGTTTCGAATCGGTAAAGCTCGTTACAACTAAGATCCCTTTTTATTAAAGATTAAATCAAATATGTAAGATATGAATTCTTTTCTAGGACGGTTATATTCATGGTTCGCAAACACTATCTTTTCACGCCCACACCAATACAGATATGAACATTTTAAAGTTACGATTCCAATAGTTGAATGTGTCTTCTAATATCACAGGGCTTATTTTAAAATTTTACCCTTTAAATTTTGTTATATCTACAAAATACCGTTAGAATTCGTTTCGGTATTTTATCGTTATTTTAACTATATCTCAAGATATTTTAAAATCAAACCGGTAAAGTGATAAAACAAACCCGATTTTACAAGAATACACATTTGATTAGTAGAAACGCTGTTTAAAAAAATTGCATTTCGGTCTTGATGTAATTAAGGTAGCCAATTACCGTATTATGAAAAGGTATTAAACGCAAATTCTGGTTATATACAAATATTTATTTTTAAATTCGACTTATTTGAATAACTACACGTTTAAAGTATCGACTTTTTAAAATGTAGTAAAAATTATTTGATAAGATTAAGTTTGTTAAATAACACACACAAATTTTTACAAATTTGTACAAGTTTTTACAAATTTGTACAAGTTTTTACAAATTTGTACAAGTTTTTACAAATTTGTACAAGTTTTTACAAATTTGTTCAAGTTTTTACAAATTTGTACAAGTTTTTACAAATTTTTACAAGTTTTTACAAATTTGTACAAGTTTTTACTGGAAGGTGTTCCTTTACACAAATACTCAGTAAAAAATAGTAAAAAGAGAGAGTAAAGTAACAGTTTGATGCCAAAGAAGTTACAAGTTTTTACAGAAAACATTTTTCCCAGTAAAAATTTGTAAGAAAAAAACATATGATTGAAATAGTAGAGGTATTCATTCTTAGTAGTAAATAATCCTTGTAGGTCTGGTTAATGGTGTACGTTTTATAAATTTATCAGAATTTACCAGAACAAGCAACAAAATGTATTGTACTAAAATTTAAAACGCTGTGGCGAAATACCACACAAAAAACTGTGGTAAACACGCGTCATAAATTTATCAGCATAAAAACAGCTGACTGTTCTGTCGTCAAAAAAAATAATTTTGTGTTAACTATTGGAAAAACTTAAAAATTAATAAAAATATCGACAACCCCAGTTTAAAACGAAATCATTTTACAGTAAAAAATTTATGATTTTTTCTTTTTCTGTAAATTTTGTAATTTTTCTTAAATTAAAATAATTTTTGATACATCGTCGGCTTATTATTGGTTTGACCCATAAGCCAAAAAATTGTTATCGAGAAAAACGATAAAGAAGATACACTTATTTTAATTTTTGTATGCAAAATCAGCAGGTAGGTCAAATTTGTTACTGGATCAGAGATATGATACGAAATAACGAGAAACGGTTTTCGGAATCAGAAAGGGGATATTTACATTATATACAATTCATTCCTAACTCATTTTTTTCAAAAATGGTCGGTGGGTCAAACCAATAATAGGTCCGTCCATTCGTTTACTTTTCCAGTAAAATCCAATAGATGAGTAAATTTTGGGCAAAATGAAAATTTGACTCTCAAAACTGGCTCTTGCACAAAAAAGTAAACGAACGGAAAAATTGCAAAAACTTGCAGGTTAATTCAAACATATGAGCGCTAAAAAGCTTAGTGTTGTAAAATATGTGTTATTTAGACTACCCAGTATATATTGTTTTTGGTACTTGATGCATTGCATTTTAATAATTAAAAATTCGTAGCAATTGTATTTGTTAAATAAACTTTTGTGGAAGCTTTTAGACTTGTTTAGTTTGTACATGACTTTTAATTTTGTTTCTAGTTAAATAACATACGAAAATACATGAATACTTGATTTTTGATATTCGGTACCCTGAATAATATGCAGTAAGAAGTATTCGTATATTCATTAGCTTTACATCTCTAAAATATTAGGTGGGGTGCAATAACGCCTTACGAAATAAGGCCTTTAAGGCTTTATTTCACTTCCAATTGAGAAATAAGGCCTTTATTGCGAAAAGGGCTTTAATGCACTTTGAAAGTGACATAAGGCCTTTATTGAAATTTAGCCAATGGTGCAATAAAGCCTTTATTTTGTATTTTTTGATTCTTTTGTTACACTGTTCAGTTTTTCTGCGTGGAGGCCTGCGGCCGATCTTAGGGGTTTTCTCCTCCATAGGACGCGGCAGGTGGCTTCGCTGAATACAGTTTTCCTGCGCGCGTCTCATTATCTTCCCTAGTGTGACGCGCGCAGGGAAACTTTATTCAGCGAAGCCACCTGCCGCATCCCATGGAGGAGAAAACCCCTAAGAGCGGCCGCAGGCCGCCACGCAGAAAAACTTTATAAAGCAAAGATTTTCAATATTGTTGCAGTTAAATTTTTTGTTGAATTATTAATGTTCTATTAATTTTTGCTTATCATCATATTTGCAAAAAAGTGTAATGATTAAAGTGATTTTTTTTCATTTTGGTGGGATTTATTTCGTTTCCAGAAGTGGGATTAATTATTAATGTTCTATTAATTTTTGTTAATATGACATTTTTTTATAATTGTTCAATAAAATATAAGAAGAATAAGCACCCCATCAAAATATTAATGAAAATAAAAACAATTAACACGATGGGGTGCAATAACGCCTTACGAAATACGGCCTTAAAGGCTTATTTCTCAATGGAAAGTGAAATAAGGCCTTTATTTCCAAAAAGGTTTTATTGCACTTTGAAAGTGAAATAAAGCCGTAAAGGTCTTATTTCACTTAAATTTTTTTTTAAATGAAGCAATAAAATTTCTTATTCTTATTCTTCTTATATTTTATTGAACAATTATAAAAAAATTTCATATTAACAAAAATTAATAGAACATTAATAATTAATCCCACTTCTGGAAACGAAATAAATCCCACCAAAATGAAAAAAAAATCGCTTTAATCATTACACATTTTTGCAAATATGATGATAAGCAAAAATTAATAGAACATTAATAATTCAAAAAAAAATTTAACTGCAACAATATTGAAAATCTTTGCTTTATAAAGTTTTTCTGCGTGGCGGCCGCTCTTAGGGGTTTTCTCCTCCATGGGACGCGGCAGGTTGCTTCGCTGAATAAAGTTTCCCTGCGCGCGTCACACTAGGGAAGATAATGAGACGCGCGCAGGAAAACTGTATTCAGCGAAGCCACCTGCCGCGTCCTATGGAGGAGAAAACCCCTAAGATCGGCCGCAGGCCGCCACGCAGAAAAACTGAACAGTGTAACAAAAGAATCAAAAAATACAAAATAAAGGCTTTATTGCAAAATTGGCTAAATTTCAATAAAGGCCTTATGTCACTTTCAAAGTGCAATAAAGCCCTTTTCGCAATAAAGGCCTTATTTCTCAATTGGAAGTGAAATAAAGCCTTAAAGGCCTTATTTCGTAAGGCGTTATTGCACCCCACCAATTAACACAGATATTAGAAAACTGATAAATTGTTACTATAATAATTGTAACTGACTACTTTAATTTGTTTCAGGTTGAAAATAATTATTTTTAGTTTTTGCAGCACTTTTAATTCAGCTTTTAATCTTTTAAATGTTATTATTACTAAATGTATGCTTATTTTTGTTTGTTTACTTAATTTAATCATATGTTTTTGTTTTCTACTGGATTTTACTGGCAAAAATTTGTTCAGTAAAAATTTGCAGGTTTTTTGCTGACAACTGTCACTTTACTCTCTTAGTA
>CM037852.1:166247938-166266938 GCA_021234595.1 Delia radicum
TCTTATATTAAGCGTTGTGATGATTGTAAGGTTATCAAACCTGTTAACCAGGTCTTACGCCCTCCTATGGGTAATCAATTCATTACAGTTCGCCCATTTCAAAGGCTTTATTGTGATTTTTTTGGGTCCATATCCGTGTACTAAATCGAAAAATTGTCAATTGTTTATTGTGGTAGATCACCTAACCAAATTTATTTTCTTAAAGCCATTAAAATCAGCTACTTCAAATAATGTAATAGAATTCTTTCAAAATGATATTTTCTGTACTTATGGCGTTCCGCAATTTATACACAGCGATAATGCTAAACAATTCACTTCAAAAGAGATTAAGGAATTTTTTTCAGTATATGGTATTTCACATATTACAACTGGCTTTTATTCGCCACAGGCTAATGCCTCCGAGAGGGCAAATAGAGAAATAATTTCAAAAATTCGATATTTTCTCAAAAATGAATCCGATCACACAAACTGGGATAGAAATATACCCAAATTTTATCTATTTTACGAAGCGATGTTCATTCGGCGATACAATGTTCGCCCTATTTTGCAGCCTTCGGGCAAAATATGATTTTACATGGATCTTGTTATAAAATTTTAGATAAATTGAATATGCTTACGGATGATACAATTGTTCAGAATTCTGATCGCCTCCACGGCGTACGTGAAAAATTTGCAGAAATCTTGACATTGCTCATGAAAAGGCCTGTAGAACCTATAATACAAGATCTAAACCCGTAAATTTTGTTGAGGGGCAAGAAGTATTTCGAAAAAATCACTCACAGAGTGATTTCAAGAAGGGCATCAACGCCAAATTTAATCCCAAATTTGTTAAGTGTAGAATTAGAAAAAAGATTGGAAATTCTCTTTATGAGATTGAAGACCTCCAGGGTAAATTAATCGGGAAATACCATGCATCTGATATTCGTGTTTAATTCAAGCTATTTTCTCAATAATCATTTTTTTTATATTTTTTTTGTTTTATTGCCCGGCTTCGTGGGTCGTGCCACACGTTGCTCATAAATGGTCATTTATCTATTTATATATATTTTTTTTTCTTTTGCCCGGCTTCGTGGGTCGTGCCACACGTTGGTCATGGATGCTTATTGATAATTTCTTTGCGAATTTTTTTTTCTTTTGAACCTTGAGTATTTTTTTTTATCAGAGTCAGTTAAAAATCCTTCCTGTTCGTCTTTAGCTCGTAGATCTTGACACGAAGCAGGTTTGTTACGGATTTTTTTTTTACGGTGTGTAATTCTATTGTTTTAATTTCACCGTGTATGGATTTACACCAGAAAAGTTTAAGGAAGTCGGCAACCCTATTGAAAACATCTGATCAAAGGGATTTTTCCTTATTCCTTTTAATTTGCGCTTCTTCTGGTGATAAATATCCCCAGCGCAAACCGGTTTGATATTCCGTTATGCAAATTAACCAATGACAAGTTGACACTTGTCTTAATGGAAAAGAAAGAAGAAACGAAAACTTTAGGTTACTAGGTCAGGAAAATAGAAAGAAAAAGTTAGTTAGTGATTGATCGTTGGAGTGTTCGGGTTGAAAAAAAAATTAAATTGGAAAAAAAGTGAATAAAAAAAAAGATGTTAAAGAAAAAAAATATATGAACAAAACATGTGTGACTCTTATGCAGAAACTTTCCGTCTGCTAGAGAAAAATCTTAAAATTTTCTTCCAATAGTTTGTGTGTTAGTTTTAGTTAATTAAATAAAAAAAAATTAATGTGAAAAAGATTTTCTTAAAGCTAAGTGGTAAACTCAAATTAAAACAAAAAAAAAAATAAATATATACTATAGAAATTAATTTTTGATAAAACTGCAACTAAACTAAAAGTAATATATATTTAAATATACATATATTCATGTACATAAATATTTAAAATAAAAATTTTAAAATACAAAAAAAAAACTTATTTAATTAGTTGCGAAAATTAAACCCATAAATATATGGAAGTTAAAGAAAAAAGAAATGTGTAATTGGTATAAATTTAAAAAAACTTATTTAAAATTGAGAAAATTAATATTTGCTAAAAACTGTACCTATAATAATACCGTTACATAAAATTAATACAAGAACAAAAGCAAATTATCATATATAAAAAAAAAAGAAGAGTTAAGTGAAAACACGAGGATAGACATCAAGAAAAATGGAGGAATTTTTATAAAACAATTAATAATTGTTAATTAAAAAAGTTATGTGAACTGTAAAAAAAAAAAGAAAAAAAAAAAAAATACATAAAACATTTTTTTTTCTATTCCCAATGCTCTCCACAAATTTGCATAAAACTCTATATTAACCAAAAAAGAAAAAAAAAACCTTAACCAAATAAAACTAATTTATTCCTAAACATTTATAAAAAGTTTACTGTGCTTCAAAAAAAAATAAACGTGCAGGTTATGTGCTTATGACCAGCGTTAACAACAAAATTTACAACAAAACATCAACGACTGTAGCAGATTCAACAACAACTATAACGACGGTGGCGGCGAATTTTATAACAACGGCGGTAATAATGTCATCAGCGACGGCTACATCGAAAACAGAAAAAGATAAGATTTATAAAGACAAAATGTATTATTAATCCTAATATTATCTTATTATCAATATTGTATTATTCCTTTAACTATATTATTATTATAATTATTATGGGTAATTTTTTTTAATTACTTAATATACTTACATTCTTAATTATACTTACACCTAAATTTATACTTAACATTATACTTACATTAATATTAAATTTTTACACTCAGAATCATACTTACACTATTCTTAAATTATTCTTACACTTACCTTTATGATTATATACATACTTAAAATTTACACTTACCTTTATAATTATTTTTATTAATCAAAATATTTTTCTCATTATAACTAAAACATGCAAACCATTGAAATTACTAAAAATAAAACAAATTTAATATAAATTTTAAAATGAAACCTTAATTTTTTTAATTAAAGAGGAATGTTAGGGAAAAACAGGTGAGGTAAGAAAGCGATCATATAAGGGACAGTTAGTGTTAAAATAGGGTAATTAACTGTCATAGGCGTCTGATTCTGTATCAGTAGGGAGGGAAAAGTTTACCCCAAATGGCATAACACCAAGCCATCTTTATAAATGTATTTGACTAAATTTTCTTTTTAAAATTTATCTTATTTTTTCAATCTACTTTCGGTATTTGATCAGGCATATAAAGTAGATTTTATGTGTCAACGCGCTAGAAACCCGGGTCGAGAACCACTATAACCAAAGTCCTTGTAGCTAGCTGGGAAAATTGTCATCTTTTATGCCTCTTAGACTTTATTTCATTTTACTTACAACTCATGCTTCGACATGATTGGAACATTTCACATTTTGTGAACGGTAACTAGCCGGCGCGTTACACCACTCTAGTCATAATAGTGAATTTAAAATACAACCGGTTGATCGAATTAGCTTGTTATAGCAATCAAGTTAATATTTTTTATGGGTTCCCAGTTTTAAACTGATCTGCACAATGGAGTGGATAAATTGACAGATACAGCGACGGATGTTGTGATTTTTAATGTATTTTAAAATTCGACACCTGTTTTAGTGGGCGTGGATTTTATTGTGAAAGTGACGATATCAGTATTTTCTTAAATTACTTACACTCATAATAATCCATGATAAAAATACGAAAAAAATGTCAAAAACAACGAAATCTTTTGTAAAATGAACAAATTTCGTTTATTTTACAAATTTTTTTGTCATTTTGACATTTATTGTATTTTTACGCATGGATTATTATCAGTGTATGTATTATAAATCAGGGTATTTATTATCAGATCTATGCAAAATGTTTATCGTTCGAAAGCTTATCAAATTGTATAAATATTGAGTTATTTTTATCCACGTTTAATCGATAGCTAGATATGAACAATATTTCATTGTTTTAAGTGATTTTAAAAAATTTTAAACAGCACTGAAATTTTAAAGTAAATGGTTTTATGTTATACTCACAACGAAATTAAAATCAGCCAAACTCTTTTGCGACATGGCATTAAGCATTCTGTATAAAAATTTCATAGACATTAAATCACAACATTTAGGAAAATTCCATAAGTTTTCAAAATTTTAAGTTTTCAAAAATTTTCAACACCTTCTGAAACTGACCTTAGATTCCTCTTTTATTACTATAGATTTTGCTATATTGTCTAAGTTAACTTGCCTGATTCTAATACTATAATTTATAAGATATTGTGTCTTGTTGTATTAGAAAATCAATTTAATAAATACAAATACAAATAAAATACAAATTTCTCAAGTTTTTTTTTGGAATGAGAGAAACGATGGACAGGGCTAGGTAGACTATACTTTAAAACTATGACATGCAAATTAAATTAAAAGTCTTCACCTAAAAAATTGATGGTCATATTTCATTGGGATCATATTTCCCACTATTCACATAACTTTATAGGATGTTCGTTTTCTAACCTCATAAAAATTCGAACATTTTGCCTTATCTACAAATCTATAAAATTTCGTAATCTCGCGTATTTAACTCGTAAATTTGACTTTCTAAATTCAACCCGGAACACTCAAATTCGCATTGACTCTTTTTCAAGCTCCGAATTTAAGTTTTCAAATTCGAGTAACTAGGATTTGAAACAGCCTGCCCATGAGCTTAAATTCATTTACTTTTTTAGTACATAGCTTCAAGAAAGATCTAGCTAACTATTTCAACACCGTCGATCATGTATAATTATTTTTCTTAATCTTAAGCAATGTTTTATCACCAGCATTTTATTTATTCATATTACAAGAAGAGAGTGAATAGTTTGTTAGGATTTAATTTTCAATGTTTTAATTTTGTAAGTTTTTTATATAAGATTTTTATCTTAAAATTTACAAACTTGTAATCTTATTCTATCAATGTATCCAACATTTGGAATTGTTTTGATTAAATAAAGAATAATAATAGAGTCACTAGACTTGGCAAATAGTGTAAAAAAAAGTAATTTCCAAATCGCTGGTTAGTGAAAAGTTTTTTTTTTTATTTTTATTTTTATTAATTAATTATCATATAATTACAAATTATATACTATTACCCTAACCGAGCACTAGCTAATATGGCCTTAGGCGCGTTGTAGCGAAAATAGACCAGTGCCTCTGGTGGGAATCATACCCACGACCCCCACACTGATAAGCCAGCACGCTACCAACTAGCCTACCGGGGCGCAGTGAAAAGTTGTATTGTGTATTTTTAAAGAATTTTTTACATAAATACAAAGAGATCTATAAATTGTTGTAACTTTATTTACAAAAAAAAAATTAAAATATTTTGCCTCAAAGAGTAGAAATTTTTTTAAATTTCTTATATATGTATAATCGAATAACTAATTACACTACTCGACAAATTTATCTCTCTTTGAAATACGTATTTTTTAATCAATTTAGGTACGATGAATCCAAATCTGTCACAATTTTTTTTCATTTGCAGTTTTGGAAATATCGCGATTTTTCTATTTACATCATCAAAAATCTACTTAAAATGATCTTTCATTTGAGTATAATCATGTCGGTGTTTGTTTTAGGATATACTACCGGTATTGCAAGAAAGTTGAAAAATTTGCATGTTTGGTTTTATCCTTATAATTTTTATGTTTGCTAAAAAATATTAAATGTTATCACTATGCGTAAACTAAACATTCCACTTAACTCATTTTTGTATTAAAATTGGCAAATCCATTGAAAATATCCTGAAATATTTAGAAAAGAAGACAATTTTTATATAAAAAAGAATAAAGTATGTAAAGTAAATAGAAAAACCGCGATATTTCAAAAGCTACAAATTAGATAAAAAAATCTGCCAGATTTAGACTCAGCATACCTAAATCTATTAAAAAATGTGTATTGCAAATTCTTTAGTTGTAATGTTAATAATAAGGGTATACATGTCAGAAATTTTGGTCTTGGAAAAATGCTAAAATATAAAATTTTTCAAAAACACAACAACAAACACAAAATTTTGCGAAATTGTCAGGGTTAAAGCGATTGCGAAATTGTGAGGATAAAAATAACTCAAAACATATGTTTTGTGGAATATTTTATAGCATTGAAAACATTTTACAATTTTACAAATAGTACAAAAAAAAATGCAACTCTAAATAACAAATACATATAAATATTAAGCAAGAAATTAATTCTAAAACTAACAACATTAAAAGAAAAAGTAAAAGGAAAAAACACATCAAAAAAGTGCATCAATGCTGAAGTACTCTGATAATTTTTAATTTTTTGTTTGATAATCGAGATTTTGAGGTATGACAAAATGTGGTTTTTCTTGGAAAACTATTATTGAATTGTGTGTTTTTCTAATTATTTTTCAACACAAATCTATTATATACATTTTTTGAAGAAACAAATGAAGATCCTATCTGGGTTAATGTGAAATGTATGTGATATCTTAAAAGTTTTAAGTTCTTTTCCATATATTTCAGTACATTTTCAATGGATTTGCAAGTTTATTTGAAAATTTTATTTTATTGTAATGTCCAGTTTATGTGCAATGATAAAATTTTAAAATTGTTAAAAATTCATAAAGTTTATAAGGATAAAGCTAAAAAATTAAAATTTCCAACGTGCGATATTCTGATACAAACACCAACGTGATTATACTTAAATTAAAGATAATTTTGTGTAGATTTGTATTCTTAAAAAAGAGTTTAAAATTACGATAAAATTACGAAAAATTAATCAAAATATACGAACAAACGGGGAGAATGATGAAAAATATGTTTGCCAGATTTGGAATCAGCGCAGGTTTATTAAAAACGATTTATATCAAAGCGCGGTTTTTTGGCCGTCGAGTGGAGTTATTATTAGAGAATTTTTTTTTCGTATTTTCTTATCAACATACCAACAAAACTATAAAACTTTAGATTTTTTTAAATAATTTTTGGAAAATGTTCCATCAAAAATAACGCAAAAATTGAGTTTTGAAATAATCATTTGGCAGCTCTGGATAACAATTCTCTAATCTTTTGTGGTCTGCGATTGTAGTCATTTTATATTATTTTTCTCTCCAGTAAAATAATAAAGACGTTGGAAAATATAATTTAAATATTATACAGTTCCGATTCTAATTGTAGTATGTAATTATAATTGTAGTTTAATCTTTAAAGAAAACTTAAATTTAAAAACAACTTAAAATTTTCAACTTACCCGATGGTGAAGAATCTCTTGTTGCTTGACCCGAAGAATCCTTCGAACTAGCACTGTCTTTATCCTTCTCCTTTTCCTTTTCCTTCTCTTTTCTTTCTCTTTTTCTTTCTCCTTTTCTTTTTCCTTTTCTTTCTTCCTTTTCTCTCTCCTTTTCTTTTTCCTTTTCCCTCTCTTTTTCCTTTACTTTTCCCTTTCTAGTTCTCGTTCTCTTTCTTTTTCTTCTCCCTTTCCTTTTCTTTTTCTTTCTCCTCCCTTATCCTTTCCCGTTCTTTCTCTCTTGTTTTTCTTTCTCTTTCTCCTCTTTCTCCCGTTCCTTTTTCTCGTTCTCTTTCCTTAGCTTCTTCTCTTTCCCTTTCCCGTTCTTTAATAGCAGCAGCTGCTTTTATTTTGGATAATGGAACATCTCCATCATCTTTATCTTTAACAGACTTTTCCTCATATTTTTCCACTAAACTTTTAACTTTATTGGATGAAGTAGATGCTGCACCCAAAGAGGACTTACGTTTATTTTCTGTACAGTTTCATGACTACTAGATTCACTGGTATTTTCTGATTCTTCTGTTAAAGATACATTTGCCGCTGAGATCGAAGCTGCTGCCGAGGTTGAAGGCGTAGCTAACGATGAATTGCTTGTGGAAGTTGTAGCTAATTTGGAAATGGGCGTTGGTACTTCTTTATTTGTATCTTGTGGCTTGGGTGAAGCTACAGAATTGGCTCGTACTAGGCTACGACCTTTACTGCGATTCGAGTTGCGTGGTGACATTAACATGGAACAACCTAATTTACGATGGAATTCTCCATAGGGCTGTAAAAATTTCTTAAATGCTTGCTTTACCAAATTGGTAATACTGATAGTGACTGGAGAGAATCCCAAACGCAAAGCAATTGATTTCCATTGATTTTGAGATGTGACACGATTATAACCACCCCTCTTTTGTACAGCACGAAATAGACGATAAAGATCTACATCTTTATTTTGTATAGAGGGCACTTTATTTAAAGGAGTACCACGATCATCCATATATTTATAGAGTTGAGCCACAAAACGATCTTTTTCCTCTCGTGGTTCATCATCTGAAGAGTCTGAATCAATTTCATCTTCATTGTCACTTGATGAATTGCTTAGACCAAATAGTGCATCACGAGCCCAATGTGGAGGTAAAACATCACTATCCAAATATTCCAAGCTGCTTGCACAGCAGGACCATCTTGTTTGGCGGCTGCCTCTCGTGTAAATCCGGTAGCTTCTTTTTTGGGTACCGTATAGTAACGTCCATCTTTAAAAGAACGTACCAAATATTCATCCTTTACACGTATACGAACTGTAGCTTGTGCAGTGGGTGCTACTACCAAACCAGGAAACCATTTCTCTTTATCCTTTTTTTTCGATTCAGTTTCCACACAAACAACTTTGCCAATATGTTCTTCTTTTTCATTGACAACTTCCTTAGCATCACTTTCATCATCTTCATCAGAACTATCATCATTTAATGGTCCACGACGTCGGCCCCGGCGACCTCCTACAACCGGGTACCAAAATGTTCCGGGTGCGTTAAGGGCAACTGATCTAATGTTTCACTTTCATTAAAATGACGACCACTTTTTAAACATAAAGCGGTACGTCTTAAAGTTGTTATATCACCGTCATCAAAGACCACCGTATACTGGGAACAATCTTGAATTTTGGTGACAGTGGCCTCAACATAATCCTTACGATCATGATGACGAACTTCAACGACAGCCCCAACTCTTAGCTGACCGGGAGCTACCTTAATGTCATCGTCCGAAACAACACCAGATCCTAGACCATGTTTGTAGGCAACTTTAACTTTGATGTTTCGAACAACCTCACTGACTTTGGCCTCACAAAAGGCTCCCTTGTATTTGGCACTAACTTCCGTGCCCACTTGTAAATAGGGTGGATCGTCACTTGCTAAAAAAAATATAAAAATAAAAAATTATTTGAAGTAATACAGATTTTACAGATTATAATAATATATGAGTAATTTCAAAAATGTGGACACCCTGCTCTTATACTCTCAAGATTTTTTTCTATTGAGAGAAACGATGGACAGCGTTACTTAAAAGCTAAGCATGTTCAATTCTTTAGGTAAAGACTTTCCAACGTAAAACTTTGCATGTCTTAGCTTTTAAGTATAGTCTACCTAACGATGCACAGTGGTGTGTTTAAAAAAAGAAGTTGTAATAAGTATAGAACTTCTATACTACTGGCCCAATCCACATAAAAATTAGAGGAGTTATAGGGGAGGACCTATGCTTTAAGAATATTTTCATTTCAGACACCCTGCACTTACACAGGGGGATTACTATGGACACCAAATTTGACCACATCGCCTATGGAATATCTTTAAGTCCTTGCTACTTTGGCAAATGTGAACCGATTTGAAATTGGTTGAGATAATCTCATATACAAGATAAACAAAAAACATGCTTTAGTGGTAAGATATATCTTATAACTAAAAGTATATTTGATGTTAAAATTAAAATGTTAATTTTTTGTTTTTGACTTTTTTGTTTTGACCAAATCAAAATAATTAAATTTCTTAAACATTGGCAGGTAGTGCATAAAAATGGTGTATGCATGCATGGTGTATTTTTTAAAAAAATTCATCATTCAGAAACCACAAATTTACCTGAAAGAATTCTATAAATGAAAATGGAACTTGAAAACATGTTTGTTGGAGAGGGTTGGATAAGCCCAAAAGCAAATCCAAGGGCGCTCAGACAGCAAAATGTACAATACATAATATGAAACTATTACAGGTAGGTAATACCGTTAAAAAAAACTACAATAAATTCAATGTACAAATAATTTTCTTTTAATTTTCAGGTACCACAGTTTCAATGTAATGTTTTCTGTATACTATTTTCAAAACTATATTATTTATTTTCTACAAAACAGTCTAAAATATCAAAACTTAGAAGATTATTAATTTCGGTTGCTTCGGTGTCGTCCTTTGCGTATTTTTGGTTATCTTTTTGTTCTTATATTGTACAATACTGGATCCGATGTCAACAATAAATATTGCATCAAATCTAAATTTTGAGCTAATTTCGAACACTTTCGTGTGTAAAATAGTCTATATTGTTTTACATTTCGGTTCCTAGCTTCCTGTGCTTCTTCGGTTAATTCTCCTAATGGTAGTATGATGTTTCCTATTATATCATTTCCATGAGAAAGCACTTTATGCACTGTTGGTTGGTTATTGGTCTCCATAGATAAAAGTCATTGTCAAAGTTTGAGTTTCATCTGTAAATGATTTGAATTTCTCTGCCTTAATTGGCTTTTTGCATTTGATAGCAGACAATATTATTTTACAACGTCTTATTAAATTTTTATCGAGACCAGTTTTCCAATCTAATTCGGGCATGAAGTGGAGAAATTCCATATTTGAGATCATCTTCATTATTAGATGATGTCAGCGCACCAATAACTGAATACGAACATCTCAAACTTATAAGGAATTGGCGTAATATTTTTTTTATTTGAAATTTGCTATCGTATTGCGTATTAGTAAAGAGAACCTCCAAGTCAAAAAGGCATTTGAAATTTTTTAAATTCAAAATTAATGAAGTTTTTTAAAATTTTTTGAGAAATTGAATTATTTTTTCGCACTTAAAAACATAGTTTTCATAACCTCAAAAGCATCCTTATATAAATTTTTAATTTTGCGAATTTAAGGGCCATTATTACAACTTGCTAATAGCTAAAGTTCGGATGTTATCTGACAGATTATTAGTTTTTCGTTATTATAAGTATACTTTAAGCTAAAAGTGACCCATAAGCTAAAGGGAAGACATTGTTGCCTTTAACTTTAAACGTAAGTTTTATGTGTTTAAAGTTACCACATTTTCTGCTCTATAAAGAAAAAGAAGAAAATACCGAATTTCACAACCGAATTTCACAAATTATTGTTTGTTTGTAAAGAAATAAATAAAAGTACGTTGCCACTACGTATTTTTATAAACCAATTCATAAACCAATAATCGATTTTTAGTTTGTTGCTGCCACATTATCAAAAATAGTAATTTTATTTTATTGGGAAGTTGTAATAACGAAAAACATTATAGCTCACTTTTTTCCTCACTTTAGCTAAAGTTACCTTTTACTATCAATTACTTTAAAGACAAGTTGTAATAATGGCCCTAAGAGATTTAATATAATTTCCTGCAAATAAGTGACAAAAAATTTATGAAAAGAGATATGAAAAGAAACTTTAAATACACTTTTTGAAATGTGGTAAAAACAATGAGATCTATAAATTCATGTAACTTTAATTAAATCCAAGCTAAATTTATAATTTTATTATTAAAGATAAATGATTAACGCGGATGGATTTAGCATGCCTAAACATCGGCTAACACATGCACAAAATGTTATTCATGTTATACAAACAGTTTTGAGATTCCTCATGTGGCAATTGAGGCTTTGCAATTTTAATATTTGTGATATTTGAAATGAAATAAAATTCATTTTAGGCTTACATTTTAAAAGAAAATTGGGCAGAGATACAAAACTCGTCGTTAAGACGTTTTGAAAAGTGTGAACGTAAACTAAACGTTTTTGAATATGAATGAAGTTTAACCTTTGGTGTTACATATTATAGTGCCATGTATGAATATAGTCTAGATCAGGGGGTGCCCAAGGCCTATGCGCTTGGTGCACATTTGTTTTGTAAAAACACTTAGCTATAGGCTGTGTGTTTTAATACACATATAGAGCGCTCAGCACTAGCAATACGAAATACACAAACAACTTTGTCTTATTAGTTTTTTTTGTCGTTCTTCACTGTATACACGCAAGCGCAAAGCAACAACACTTCGTATGCTTTGCTGGTAAACATTGAAATATTTTTTTCTTTTTTCTTTGTATGTATTGATTTTTACAACAAAAAATATTGAATAAAAATTAGTTTTTCTTTAAATGTATTGGTGTTTGCTCTTCCATAAGGAACTTTTGGGGCACTCCTGGTCTAGATGAATTAAGGACAATTCTAAAAAATATAATTTTCAAGTTCCTTACGGGATGTTTTAATGCCCTTGAACATTTATTTTAAGTTTTTTCTGCAGGTTAGAAGACAAAAAAAGCCCCAAAAAAGCGTTATTCACGAGAATCACGCGTGAGTGTGAGCGAGACCTAATTTTAGTCACGTGAACGAGAGTGAGTATCAGGAAGAAAAATTTTCTTCGTGAGTGAGTGTGCGTGAGTCAAATTTTTTCCTAAGTAAGTGTACGTGAGTAGAATTTTCCCAAATTTTTTATGCTTTAGTAGTGCCGATTTTAAATTTTTTGGGGGTTTTAAAACACTACAAAATGGCAAAATATATATCCAGAGCCAGTTTAGTCAAACATCACTACTCTGAATGACGATTTGTTTTAACTTTTTTGATCTGTTTTTAAAACCATTGGCAAAAATTCTAAACTCACGTAAAAATAAAAGGAACAAAAAATTTTTGTCTCCGGAGCTTTCTTTTTAGAAAAAATATATAAAGTAAAAATACTTTATTTTACTTTTTCGGCACAACCTAAAGGGTATAAAATTTACTTATATCGGGCCATATCCGCCAAAAGACGTAAGCGCGACGATTTACAATTTCCGGATTTTGATGAAAATCTTTAATTTTCGATCATTTTGCATCATCCTTCAAAATTTTATAACTCTAGAAAGTACCGGTACAATGAAAAAAAACAAAAAAGACTTTAGCGCCAATTCCTATAGGACAAACTACAGTTTGTTTACATATTTGGTGACAGTAAAATATTGCTTACTTCTAATGAATAACTTAAAATCTTTGACACACTTGGGCATATATGGGCACCGATGGATTCGCGATTTAAAAGACTTTTATTGATATCCAATATGGACCAAACAAAAAAATATGTAACGCAAAAAAAACAAAAATGGGCTCAGATTAGAACACCTTGTTTAACACCTACAAAAAGTGAGATTTGGCTGCTAAAATAAATTTGAAAAATAACTGATTAAAATCCAGATCGATTTCTGCTATAAAAATTTTTCAAGTTGTGGAATACAAAAGTAAAGCACATAGTTTTTGTTAAATCCGCGGTCACAATTTTAGTTTCTTGATAATAATAAAATAAAATTGCAAATATTCACTATTTGAGTTCAATACAACATCTTTAATATCTTACCAAAACCGATAATCTTTCTTTAGTTAAAAATGAATATTCTGCTCCATAAACTCCCATCATTAAAAAAATTTAAGAAAATTCTAAAGTGTTGTATTTCAAATAGGAACATGAACTCTTTTTTTTTTGTAAAATCCTAATATTATAATAATTTGGTTACTACTTTACTCATGTTTTTTAATCAAAAAGTTAAACAAATTAAAAAAAAATATATATATATCTTATTTTGTTTGCTATTGAACAGCATTTTAATTATATTTCTTGAATATTGTAAAGATTCACGTAGATGAAGTAGAATAATCACATGCATCTCCATAAAAGACCCACCATGATTTGGTACATTTTTGAAGATGTATGAAAATTAATAAGGCTCTATTTCCAAAACAAAATTTGTTCATAAAAAACAAAATAAATAACTGATCTCAGATTGATATACTTTTCCTAATAGAGTTTTTAATCCGGGAATTCCCACGAATTTTGCCGATTTTTAACTTCCCGAAAAACACTAAAAAAGCCATGTTAGAATTTTTAGAGTTTTCTTAGGAAGAAGTTAAATATATAAATCACATATAGAGAAAAATTTTTTCTCCATTATATCTCGTATGTGTCTTATATGTTTTCGAGATAGTGTTCAGGAGAGCAAAAAACACCTTTTTTGTTTCAATTTAATTCGTTGTAATTTTTTTTTTTTTAAGACTTTTGTATTTTTTCTTTAGCCTTTTATTAACATTATGCGTTGAAAAAAGTACATAATCTTGGAGTGGTAAA
This sequence comes from Delia radicum, assembly GCA_021234595.1. NCBI lineage: Eukaryota > Metazoa > Arthropoda > Insecta > Diptera > Anthomyiidae > Delia > Delia radicum. Next base: position 166,262,073 of record CM037852.1, read on the forward strand.
AGAATTAACATTTTTTAAATAAAATAAAACAAATATAATACACATAGATGTTTTGTTCTTGCGAGTAGATTTTGTTGACAGAATGAAATGTCTTGGAGTTGTCATATATAATAGTTTAAGTTTCTCGCCGCATATTAACAGTGTTTCTTCTAAAATATCATTTTTATTAAGAAGACTATATTCTCTGGATTTGTATCTTCCACTATATATTAAGGTACGCATTGTTAAAGCTTTGTTAAATGCCTCATATACTTTATTGTGTTGAGGTTTTCTCTGGTACTACCGATGGTGAATTTGAAAAGTTTCTAAAATTTTTAATAGAATTGTTAGATTTGTCTACGGGGTAAGGCTTCGTATGCATATCACTCCTTATGTGATCAAGTTTCTAGGATTTTCTTTTCGGAACTATGTCGGTATCTTATTGTTTTTCTATAAAACAATGCCTTCAATGCGTTTTTCCCGAATATCTAGTGGATAATTGCCACTTTAGTCAGCGCGTAAGAACCAGCAATTAATTTACTCTCCTTGTCCTGCGAATATTTATGATAGATCGTTTCAGAGGAGAATGTCTCGATTATGGAATCATTTACCTAGGAATCTGAGGTGCTTTTCGTTTTCACCTAAGTATAAGCGAAGACTGAGAATATGTTACTGAACAATGATTTGATTTTTTAGATTTTTCGTTTTCTTGTTTGATCGTTTTTCAATTCTCTTTTATATATATATTTATTTGATTTTTAAATATTTTTTGATCTCTACTTGCTACAGCAGCCTGCTAATTGCTAAAGGAATATGGTGATATGCGTTATTAATGCCATTTTATTTGTATCCTTTATTATTTACTTTTTTCTACATAAAATTATTTTATATATATATTTCTATTTTTATTATTTTTTATACTCTGCATTATTAGTAGCTTTAAATAGCCATATATGGCCTAAATAGGCTCGGTTATGTAAATTGCAGAAAGAAATAAAAAAAAAAAATATAAAAAAAAATAGTTTTTAAGAAATATTAATAAAATTATTAACTAAGAAGTTATTTTAAACTGATTAATGTACTCCAAAACCGGTACAGGAAGCTATTTATATACAGGAACAGGAAGCTATTATATATACGGTACAGGAAGCTATTATAATGAGGAAGCCTCATAATGAAACATACTTTTTAGTAAATACTACACCATTTCCATTGAAAATAAGGAAAGACCAGTTATAATTGAGAATTTCCTTCTAACATTCAGAAAACCTCTAAATGCAATTCAGAAAAGTTTAACCAACCAATCATGGTTAAGACTTTGAGTTTAAATCTTGGTTCTGAATATCATTTCAAGAGTGTAACGTGTATATGTTTAAAAACAATATTAAAATATTAAGTGAATCAATAAAGAAAACGATTTACCTCTGTAATCTAATTCGGATACTTATTTTGCAATTGAGTCTCGAATATTTAAAAAAAAACTGTTTAAAATAAAAATTCGTTCAATATTACCTATTTTGATATAAAACCAAAGGAAATGTATAGTTTTCAAATTTAAATCATAAACCACTTATTTAGGTGCCTTTTACACTGCAAGCACACGATCAAGATTTTCTTGATAGTCTTTACATATACTGTTTGTTAAAATATGTAAAATTGATAGCTGTGACGTAGGCAGCACGCAAGTTGAAAGCAATTTCAATATTTGTGAAAACAAAAACAAAAACAATTCAAAAGAATTGTAATAAGCTGTTTCTGAACGTAAATTGATACACTCCACTTGAAGAGAAATCTGAAGCAAGTTCGTTTCAATTTTAGAAAGTGTGAGTGCATTGGTAAAAAGTGTGAATGTATTAAAACTTGATAGGCTAAACTTGATCGTTGTAACCATCAAGTTAGGAGAATTTATACTAAAGGTTACACAAAGGAGTTTTTGCTAACTTCGAAACCAGTAAGATATAACGTTAAACGCTTTGGTGCCGAAATGCATGACCAAAAATAGGCTTCTTAAAACTGCAACAAAAAAATAAAATAAAAATACACATATCGCACTTGATCAAACAAACTCCAAATTTTAAAATTTTCAGTAGAGTCAAAATTTTTTAACAGAATTTAAAAATTCAAACATATCATAATAAGCAAATTCCAGTTTAAAAATATATATACATTGTTTTTGTTTTAAATTTTACCACTCATTGCAAAGAAAATCAATTTTTTGAGTAATACCATTTTTTGAAATTTTATCGATTTAAATTATAGAATAAACAAATTTTATCACACAAAACAGTATCAACTCAAAATACAACCAAATATAAATAAAACAGTTGATTATTTTTAACATAATAAAGGCTCCAATCAAAATAATACCTTTTTTTATGAAAATATACGATTCATTTATATTTGAACTTTTGTATTAACTCGAAATAATACTTTTTTGTTGAAATAAAGGTAATCACTACATTATCATGAAAATGGTCTCAAAAGTTTTTTTTCGATATGAAAGAGTAATCGAATACGTTGAAATTTATACAATAGATAGATATTGATGTTGTTAGTTGATTTCTTGAAAAAAGTGATATTTTAAAAATTTTGAGTTAATACCCTCTTGATGATCAGTGCGATATGTGTTTACGATGGCGCACTAACGTTATGTAAAAACAAATGTTTAAAAAGTTTTTTTAAAATAACAGTATTTAAAGTTGTTTTTAGTTGTTTTTAGTAAATAAATGTTTAAAAATATTCCTGAATTAACAGTGATCCTTAAATTTAATTATACAATTTGTTTTTTTCATTGAAAAATATGCTTTTACAATTGTGTTACTTTTAAATTTAAAAAAAAATAAATCAAAAGTTTTATTTTCGATCTTATATCATAAATTATGGTGTGAGCAACATCATTCAAGTTCAAGATCATTTGTTTTTGTTAACAAAAACCGTGCAATGTTTATTTATTAAAAAAATGTTTGGTTTAACAAAAAATAATGATCGTGAACTTGAATAATCTTGCTCACATCATAATAAGCTATTACTATCAAAACTTTAATAAATATTATGTTCGAAATCCCTTGTCCCTTTTCGCGAGAGTTGAAAAAGTCGGGAATTTAAAAATCCTAGTTATATCCGAAATTTTTTTAAGTTTTTAATAGCAGAAATGTCAAAAAACAAAATTGAAATTTCATTGATTTTGACTATTTATTACGAACACATAATAAATGACTTTAAAAATTCGGCCATAAGGAATCGATCTGGAATTTGTGAGTTATTTTTAAAATGTTATATTTTTCAAATTCGTATGCAAATTGGTTCAAAAAAAAACTCCCAATTTTCCTCACTGTGTCAGGTGGCCTATTGGCCGTAGGTAGGTAGTCATGCATTGTTTTTTATTTTACGTTACGACCGCTAAGTGTACTTTAGCCAAAACAATTTAAATAGTAGCCTATGCAAATGCCTAATTGTTTTAGAATGGTGTAAACAATCCAACCCTCTTAACGATATTGATGTTATTATCTCCCAAGAGTTTCTAACAAATTTTGTCGTTTCCAATAACTTTATCCTATAATTTCCATAAGGTTATGGTTACAATTGCCATTGGGTTGGACCCTCCTTGACTGGAGATGAAAACCATACATACAAACACACAAACACTTTAATAGCCCAATATTTTAGCCAACCTGCAAATTTCTTTACAACTTACCTGCATTTTCTGAAGAAAATATCGTTCAAAACTTAAATTATCGCTTACAAACGCCACTTTTGCAGGAATTAATGAACATTGCCTCCAAAAAATAGGATTTTCTTGGTGAAATTCTAAAATTAACAAAGTTCGTTCTTCACAGACGGTTATATATATTTTTTTCTTTTGTTGCAACGCCTTCTTTTTTTAGAGGGGTCAGTTTTCTGTCCAACGCCTTATCTTAATAGATTTTGCAAAGTCATTGATAATTGTCTTTCAAATTTCACAATTTTTGCATTATTTTTTGACTTATTTATAAATTTATGAAAATTATATGTTTTTTGGCGCACGAATAGGAAAATATTTTCACTTTTTCTATTGCGTTTTCTGGTATCTTAATTGACATTTGGTTGCGTCGTTGTTGTTTTTTCATAGTGTTGTTATAATTATTAAAATTGATTCGTTAACCATTAAAGGGAGTGATTACTTTTTTGTTTTTAGTTTTACTATTGTACACTAGATGGCCTATATGACCAGAGTAATTAACTCATTATGAACCAACTACTCCATTTTTAACCCAGTAACCTTTAAACGGCTATATGTTTAATGGAATAAACATAATTGCTTTAAAACCCATATAATATAACATCTTGAATACAATCCTATATAAAAATCAATTTTTTTTCTATTTGTTTCAATATAAGAAATTCTTAATAGAATTTTTGCAAAAGTATGATAAGCCACATTTACAAGATTTACCAAAAAACATTATTTATTATAGCAATTTCTTTTTCTTTTAAATATATTTTGATTTCTTTCTGTTTTTAATTATTCGGTGGTGTGTCATTTTTTATTTTTTTTTAATTTGACTTTCTTTGCTGCAAAAGCAGTACTAATTATTGTGTTGATATACATATGTTGTTTTGGTAATACAGCAAAACTGTAACAAAGAGATTTAAAGACTTGTGTATGAAAAATTTGCTCCTCATGTCAATTGCCTGCAAAACAATAGTTGGTTATTTTTTTTCTATTCTATATCTCAGATATGATACAAGATATCGAGAAAACTGGCGTAGTTTTCGAAGTTAAATTGAGCCCATATTAAAAAAATTTAAATAATTTTAACAATTTTGGTAAAAAACAACAATTTTCCATTGATTAGATCAAAGTTTTCGTAAGTAACATCGTCCAAACGCTAGCAATTTAGGTATCGT